>QHHJ01000099.1:0-92801 GCA_004367495.1 Fusarium scirpi
TAAAAGAAGGCAAAAAGAAACTCCGGTACAGGGAATCGAACCCTGGGCTCCGCGGTACTGATCTCTCAAGTTATGAGAGCGCGAAATGTTAGCCACTACACCATACCGGATTGTAATTGGCTGATAGTGACGACTCAATTTTGCGTCTATCAACCTCAAACCGCTCTTGGAAAGACACTGTAAACGTTACTCATCTCGAGCACAGGGGATGGTAGCTTATGCACAGGCATAATGGCCTCGGTTTAAATAGGTTTGAAATATGCTCTGGTTCAACAGTGAACTTCACTTGTCTAGGGCCCCAGAAAAAGTCAAAACAAAACATAAAGTGATTCACGTGTCTCATATCTAAATCCATCACCAAATCTCCCACCTCTGATCCCCAACAGCACAAAGCCTATTAAACAACTCATCCCTCCTACTCAAAGCCGTAACAAGCCACCCCCTACCCATCGCATCAACAACCTCCAACCCATCATGAATATCTTCCTCCAAAGCCCATCCCGCAGCTAACTTTGCCTTGGCTCCGTATCCAGAATACTTATTCAACGTAACTATTTCAGAAACGGGGATGATCCAGTCTGGTTGGACTGGACTATTTTCATCTCCGGGAGTTGCCGGTATCTTTCTGCAGAAGCATAAAGCAGGTGATATTGAATCAGTAGTCAAGTAGACAAACCCCCTTTCACCACGATATCGACACGTAAATTCCACTGGTCCTGCAACAGGCGGTTCTTCACGCGGAGAAGTAGCTCCGACGCGATTCTTAGCTGATTCGGATCCCGTTTTTGCACGAACTTTATCAACGCTTATAAGAGTCTTTGCAGCTGCTTGAGCGATTGGTTTAACCACACTTAGTAATTTACCACGTCTTTTGCCGCCGGTTCCTGACCTGGTGGATTCGTGATCGTTGCCGCCTGTGTTTTGAATGATGGAAGGGTCTTTTTGAACTGCGGCGTTGATTTCGGCGGGGGTTGCACCTAGAGGGGAGTCGTTGCTCGACGAACCAACTATAGTATCATCTAAGATATGCGGTTCTTCAGGCGGGGGGCCTTGAGGAGCAGGTGGTGGTATGAGTGGCGTCTTGTTTCGTTCAGCTTGGCGGAGGAGGGTTATTGTGAGTTGGGAATCAGTAGGAATTCCTCTGAATGTGATTCTAAAAAGGTCAGTGACGTTAAAAGAAAGGATGGGGTGTCATACTTTGTCATCATAGATTTATACCAGTTATATGATGTTCTCAGCGAAATACTTCCAAAGAAAGCAATTCCAAAACACAATGTGCTGACTCTATAAAACATATAAGGAGATACAAATATCGATAATATCAGAACTGGAAGAATAGTCCTGATAATCCGATACTGAGCTACTCGTCTCGGGAATGGAGCAGTAGGGTCGATCAAACTGCGACGTCAGCTTTGGTATTCATCGAATAAGCGTGAAACACATACTTTGCACACCTCTCCCAAATATCGCAAAATCGACATATCCAATGCATAAGTGGTCTCATCTGACTCCACATGAGCTCCTGCATAGGCGACTTCGTCTTATCCCACGACGGGTTATCGACACCAGCCGCTTTATCCTTTGCAGTAGCGATTTTCGTGGCCATAGATCTCGGATCCGGTAAATTCGCAGTTTTGCCGCCTCCTCGTTGCGATTCATCATGTTGAGGATCTTTATCGACGAAGGTATTGATAGACAGTGCTACAATACCCGTTGCAAAGTTACTCGCTTCCCGTTCAAGAGTTTCGCCTTTGAGATTCTCTGGTGCACCTGTTGCTGAGTCTGTTGTTCCCAGGATGCCTGCTGCGGGCTTGATTAAGTGGCCGCCTTGGTAGTGCACTAGGGAGGGTGGACAGGGTGGGAATAAGGTATCTCTGATCTTGGGGGAGAGCAGGATTGCTAGGAGGGTTGCGAGGAATGTCGGCATGAGGAAGTTGAGATACCACGCTGTAAAATAGGTCTTGTTTGTTAGTTAGATCCTTGTCAGGAGTTGGTGACTTACGATGCAGAATGCTGCTGTACGTCTTGGTTCACGCCATGATTGAAGACGCGAGAGATGTTGTCTGGACATGATGAATCCAAGTATCTAAATCGTCAGAACCAATCCGTACCTCAAAGGTCTTGAGACTTACAGCTTCCATGTAAAGTCTTTCAAGTTGCGCTCTCAGCTTATTCGGTGAGAATTGCTCATCTTCTGCAACATTGAGATCCAACTCATCTTCGGGATGATTCGGGACACGTTTGAGATGAAAGACTCGCTGTCGCCACTTAGCTTCTCGTTTTGAATGAGTTGGGATATTACTGACCTTATTGAATCTTCTTACAAGAAGCCATGCATCTTCGTTCCTCACACCATCGACAGCATAGTCTTTTGGTCTAATTTGATTCGTATCCCATCCAGCGTCCGTAACTTCCAACGATTCGGCATTATGTTCTCTATCCGCTTGTAAACATGGGTGAACGTGAGTGTGAAGTGTTGGGACCCCGTCAGCATTTTGTTCCAGGTTAACAGCTATCTGCCTCTTTTCATCAGTAACAAATTCCATGTTGATAAATAAATCATGATAAGATAGTACGAGAACGATAAAAACAAGCATTGTTGGGAAATTGGCCCCATATAGCCAAGACTTCGGTGGATGATGTCAGTACATCGCGTACTACCATCGTCATATTGATACAGTGCACGCTACTTGTGTCACCCAGGGGAGCTTTCTCTCCGCTTTGTGTTCCAGAACGGGATATTGTTACTGAATGACGCTTCTTGTTTGTCGTTATTTCCGAATTAGAGTTGGCGCGCCACTTCACATGCATGATAACCAATTGGATTGCTGTTGGGATAAACAAGCTATTGCAGATCAACGACTTCTGTGCGAGATCATCACACTAATAAAACAATTAACAATCCGTGTATTGGTATCTCAAAGCTGACAATTACCCTAGCTTGATCAACTCCTTCTTTCCAATCTCCGCCATGTCCGCATTCGACAGGGTATCTTTGTTCAATCCATTTACTGCCTGGTTCAATAACGCAGCAGTCATCTCAGCCCGTCCGATACTCGGGACGCTGACAATCATGTGCGAGAAGAATCGGAACGCTTGCTTTACAATGCCCATGTCTGGGTCCGTGATCATCCCAGATTTGGTGACAAGGACCTGCATTCTTCCATCCGACAATTGCGCACGCTCAAGGATTTGCTTCTCCACTTGGCCCTGAAATATTGTTAGATATGCTCGTTGGATTGGATGGGTAACATACACGAAGTAAACAGTAGTCTCCCAGGATCCAAGGTTTCTTTGCAGGGTCGCGCTCAGCGTTGGAACCGCTCACGTATATAAACCTCAAAGGCTCAGGTTTCCCTTCACGCGGTAGCTTGGCAAAGGTATCAGCCGCATAAAGTGCATACTCGTAGCAAATCATGCGGACCTGATCCCAAGTATACTGCTTCAACTTGGCGGGAGTGACACCAATAAGCCTGCTCTTTGTCAGCCGTCATCAAACACATCAATCGGCAGGTTTACCATATGCAGGCGTCTGCTCCAGAGATTTCATCCTTGACGTATTGAGGATAACTTTTAAAGTCGGAACAACTGACGGACGTGAATTTTTCCTCGATATCGGGGGTTCGTAGATCTTGTGGGAGGTCGTGGTCGCGACGGGAGAGGGTGACGACTTTGGTGATCAAAGGATGGAGAAGAGCTTGGCGGACGACTTCTTGGCCCACGAAACCGGTTGATCCTGCGATAACGACCTTCATCGTTGATTGAGATATTAGAAAATGATGAATTAGTGCTGGAAATAAGATGATCGGTAATTTGAGACAGATCAATTAAATGTGGAAATATTGAAATGATCTCAAGCACCGAGTCAACAACTTATCTATGCTGGACATTCCCTCTGACGTCGATTCGGCACATGCAAAAAGCGCCTCAATTATAAAAGTCCCTACTTTATTGCCATAAATTGGCATGACTAGGCAGGATAAGATGTTGCATCCAGCCAAATTGCCGGAACCGGGTGTGTTTGGCTTCGAGCGGCCTGGAATGTTGGACCGGATTGGGTAGGGATTGAGAGATCCATAACTGCAGACATTCCAGGGTGATTTGATCTTGTGCAGAGATCGACAGGGTCCAAAGATTGATGTTGATGGAAGCATCAAGTTGGACCTTTTGGGCAATGGCTTGATCATTGTCTTTTCATGTGCTATGGTGCGCGACGGCAGGCGCCGGCGACGAGCAACTGCAGCTGGAGTTGAGCTAAAGCAGGAACTCGGCTCGCTACCCGCTTCCTGCTTCAATCGACTTGCCTCAAGACAATCTTCCACTTTCACTCTTCTTCTTTTTACTCAAACGTGTTGCTCTGTCCAGTACGCCTTTACGAATATTTGCCGAAGACTCTACTCTTCTCCTGTCTGCTCATCACTCAAAGGGCGCTTGATCCGACGCACCAAGCAACCCGTTTCCGAGTCTATTGGAGAGCTATCGCAGAGCGAGCTAGTCACAGCACTCAAGAGGACGAACCTACTGTATACAAGCAACCAAGGCGTTTCGCTTACACGAAGGAGTTTTTATGTTGGAAGCTAGACGGCGTTCTTTGCAATGTCACCGCCTGAAGGATAATATTTGTAACGAGCTCAAAAGTATGGCAAGAAACCATGTATCAAAAGTCTTATTAAAAGAAACCCAACGCTGAATCATTCTCATCCGCCCATTCATACGTCGGCACTGATATTCCAGCATTGGTCATCGATTCGCACCAGGTGTTGTAACCACTGATGATCGACGCAGCTTCAGTCTCTGCCACATTCGGCATAAACGATGGGTTTTCGGAATACGTCTGTGTTCCATCTCCATCGAGGTGTGGCCAGCAGAGCTTCAGCGTGATGTCGCGACATTTGGAGCTGTTGGGGTTCAACTCAGTCATGCCTCCCATGACGGACAGTGAAGCTTGGATTTGTGAGCGCCAATCGGGGGCGAGGGCGTGATGGGGATTTTGGCGGAGGCAGTGGACGGGGATTAAAGTTGCGTGGAATAAAAAGTACCTGTCTGGTTAGCTTTTGATACACGCAGGGTCAGGGAACTTACAGGATGTAGAAGGAAGCCAGTCTTGAGTGCGAGCGAGAAGTCCAGTAGCCCTGAATATGCGTAACAGACTCTTTCGCAGCATCAAGACATCTGAAAACCGCCAGGTTTTCACTACTGGTCAGATTCTGCTGAGTATTCTGTGCCGACGATCTCGCCCATCTGACCAAGAAAGGACGATACATGACAATCCGCAGATTTCTATACCGCCATTCTGAAATACCCATGCCAAGAGCATACTCGGAGTCCGGCGGTGGAACGGTGCGGTAGTAGTATGGTACTTGAGCGAGCCAAGAACCGATGCAAACGTCGTCTAGAGTGATGAGTTCTGTGGCTGATGGGAAGGGACTGGTGATGAGACGGTTGTAGACTGTCATTGTGCTGAGATGGTAGGCTGATTGGACGCGGATGTAAGTGTACATTGTTATGCCTTCGACTTCTGGTGGACAATGTGTTGAGTCGTGGGTAAGATCCTGGGGATGTCAGTGATGAGCTTCTTGCGCAGTGATTTACTGACCTTTTCATGAATGTTTTGAGGGAACGCTGTCTCGACGCCAGCCTGGGGCCAGTTCAATGGCCTTCCGTATGTAATAGTAGCTCCCACATCAAGCACACACAAACACCACCATATCCTGCGTCGAGTCTCACTCTGTAAAGGCGATAAACTATTACCCTCCAAATCCTTGTGAAGACCCAATCCAATAGCCAATCTTATCGCAAGACCGCCATAGTTGAATCCCGTATTCGGCTTGTTCCTCTTCTGCATGTAATTCGACGACAAGCTAAAAGCCTGCACAAGCGTAAGATTTCCAACCTCGAGATAGTTTGAAAATAAGCTCTTCTGCGCTGCTTGAAAGATGGGCAGATCTGTTGCATCTGCCACGTTACTGCTTGCAAAGGATCCTAAGGCTGCGAGGATGTTTGCCAGTGTGTTCCAATGGCCTTTGTTCGCGCAGGGCAACGTGCCAGCGTATTGAGCTCGGAAAGTTGGTTCGTGAACGATAGGGAATGTTGGATGGTAGAAAACGAAGAAGGCGTCGATGAGATTTTCAACAGCGACTCGAGTTAGCATGGCTTGTGAGCGGAACCATTGCGAGTGATCTGAGTGCTGCTGAAATAGAGACTCGATCTCGTGGAGTGCAACATCGGCGTCCACCTCTTGACCATCTGGACGAGCAGATAAAATTTGTCGCAAAAGAGCAGATCCAGAAGCAGCTCCATAGTAACCTCTCTTCTGATCCCCAATGGTCAAAGAAGCCATGCCGTCCATGATAGCTTGCGATGGGTTTCCATCAACATGGTTCGTTATCGACCAACTAGCAGGGTCGTACGTTCCCCATGACGTTTCCTGCTCATTCCATTCAAAATCATCGGCCGTCGCTGGAGCAATTTCAAAAGGAACATCCTGTGAGCCAGCCCATAATCCAGCACTTGCTTCCAGCTCGCCAATAGGTGCCAGAAGAAAAGGATCCGCGGTTAGGTTGGCTATGTTGGCTTGGCCTGCTAAGTAGAGACCGGGGTCTGCTGTGGGAGTTGGTAGTTGCATGAGATTGTCGGTTCCTGGAGTCGTGGCAGGCAAGCTGACTAGTCCTGGCGTTTGAGCTAGTGTAGGCGCCGGCGTTGGCTCTGTCATTTGCGGCGTAGTTTCCGGTGCTTTGCTTTGCGTTATCAATCCTTCTTTCGATCCCTCCAGCATTTCAGCAATCTGACTATCAGTGTAATGTCGTCGAAGGACAGTTTCAGCTTTTTCAAGACGTTCCTCCAAGAGGGTGAGTTGTCTATTTCATGTCAGTGACTAGTCCAAGCCTGGCGCTACAGGTAAGGCTATACCTTCTCGTCAACCTCGTTCTGCTATGTTTGTCATATAAACAGTGTCGTCTGTACTTTCGACAGATGGTGCAAACGGGCATGACACCATCGCATTTGACTTTACGCCGTCGACATTCGCGACACGTTGTGGGTTCTTCTGCCGCGGGTTCATTTCTGGGAGGTTGTGAGGAAGTAGCTTTTGTTGTATTTGAGTCCATGATGGGAGGTTTCAGTCGGTAAAGTCGAGATGAGATGACTTTAGTAAAATTGAAGGAAAGTACGAGTTAAAATAAATGAAATGACAGTCGCCCTGATCCCTGTTCATCCCCGCAATTGTTCTTGGCCCCCATATCCAGAACAGTTAGCGTCTTTTCGGCCCGACTTAAACACGAAGAGTCCCTGCATTCTTCCATTTTGGTTGATGGAAATAGGGTAGCAAGCAAGGCAAGGTAAGCTGATGGTTACACGAGAAGGCCAGAATGAAGTAGTTGATCTTGATCACATGTGTTCTAACAGGATTTGTTTCTTTAAATTATTGTCATTTTGGTTTACTCACCGATTTACATAAGCAATCTTAGGACAATCAGTTTTTATTTTAGGTCAAGCGCTTTCGAACCAGTCGGCATGTAAGATTAAATGAGTATATGCTGAAGGAAAACTGTGATATATCAGAGACTGGTAAATCTAACTACCATCCTATCAACACTCCTACAACCCATTAAGAATTTCAGGTGCAGTCAAAAACTCCTTTAAAATAAAAAACTCTGCCCAGTCATCTTCTCACTCAATCTCCAAAGTAGCTCCGCCTCCGTTGAACTGGTACCCCAAGGTCTGACCGTGTCAGTAAAAGGATCCGCCAAACGACAATCCATCAAGTAAGCCCCATTGTGCTCTAAATTCAGATCAGCATATATGATGAAACCGCCAGATGGCTCAACTAACCTTTAAGATCAGGGTCAAATGCAGCATAAACGTGAGTGGCGGCGCCAACCTCGGGTGTAATGGGAACAGTAGACCAATCGACCCAACCCCATGGATCACCCATAGCTCGATCAGCCTCGACTAAACCGGTTAGCAAATATAAACATGAGAGTGAAGTAACACACCAAGACTGTTCAGGTTTCCCAGATGGTTCGCTAACGATGTATCAAGAATGGCACCGGGATGTAAACTGTAAGCCTGCAATCCTCGACTTCCAAGCTTCTCAGCTAGAGAGATGGCGAATAACATATTGGCAGTTTTAGACTGGCCGTATGCACTCCACTTGTTGTACAGATCTCCATTCTACTGCGAGTCAGTACTAGTGATTTGGGAACAGGGTTTGAGAACGTACGCTGAAGTTTGGGTCACCCCATCGAATTGGTCCTAGTCGGTGACCATTGCTAGACACACTAACAACACGAGGCTCTTCCGAAGCTAAAATCTTATCCATGATGAGATTTGTGAATAGGAAGTGACCCAAGTGATTAGAAGCGAATTGATTTTCAAATCCATCATTAGTGAGTTTAAAATCCGTCGCCATAATCCCCGCGTTGTTGACCAAGACATCGATCTTGGGGACATCAGACCATCCATTGACCTCCTCTGCTGCAGCACGGACAGAAGAGAGTGAACTTAAGTCAAGAGCCAAGATCTTAGTCTTGAGATTGGGATGCTTTGATGACAGGTTGCTTGCCGTTTGCTGAAGTTTGTCAACGCTACGACCAGCGAGGATACACAGCGCAGGGTCAGCAACTGCAATAGCTTCGACGAATAGTGCACCGAGTCCACCAGGACTTGCGCCTGTTGTGAGGATGGTTTTGCCTTTGATGATTGAGGCATACTCTTTGGCGAGTTGATGAACTGAGGTTTTGGAGGCGTGCTTGACCATGGTAACGTTTTGCAATAAATATTGTGTAGTTTAATCTGATTTCTGAAAGAGACAGCCATGCTCTCTTATACTTGTTGACGATAGTCTCGTTGCCAACTTTTGTGTAAATGGGATGAACGATCTGCAACCATTGTTTCCCAAAGAGGTAATTGGCTGGCGTCAGATCAATCTGGCTGGCGTCAGCACAGTTTTGCAGGGGCATCACACAAAAGTACCTGCACAAGTGATCCTTCGAAAACAACTTACATGTTTTATTGTGATGCATGTTATAAATCAAGGAATGATCATGTTGGTTTGAGTTGGTTCACATTTATGACTGCGGAGTCTGATTCTGCGGCAGAATTTCTGCTAGCAAGGTTCCGACTCCCTCCGAGACTTTTCTTTTGCATTTGTTCTCAATACTGTATCATCTTGTCTACATTGTGCAGAATTCATCTTTGGTAACTCTGGTAGCTCTGGATAAGTATCAGGACGAGTCCTCAGTCTGCAAATTTAACCTGGCCACATAAGGGAAACTCTGCTCGGTTGATATATCGCTCTTGGATTGTACTAATATGATATAAACAGTACAAGTATTCCGTCCCTAAATCAGTTCTCTCCAGCAGGGGGGCAGATCTCAACCATCTCGAAATCATCCAAGATAAAGTGATCAACGTTGAAAGAAGCATAGTCACAGCCGACGTAGAACTTGACATCCATCTCCGAGCTCTGGGCCTTGAACTCAAAGTTCTTCTGGGAAAACTGGCCAGGTGTTGTATACGATACGTAGCTGTCCTTATAAGACGCCTGTGAATTACCCGCAGAGACAACAATCATGCATCTCTTGTCCCAAGAAGGGTTTTCCACATAAGTCGCCGTCCAGTAAACCGAAATACGGTACCAGGATCCAACAGTTAAGCCGGTGACTTGTTGTTTGATCTCGCCGGCGTCATCGAAGAGGGGGTCTGAGAGTCTGACGGTGCTGAAAGTTGTTAGCATACAAATTGTTTGCGAAGAAGGAGAAGGATTCAAACTTACGCCATATAGTCACCGGTCCGGGCTGGCCAGCCATCGGATTTGTGCTTGAAAGCGGCATTCCAGTTGATCCATGGGGTCACTTCATCTTCGTTGGAAGGACTTGGATCTTCGAAGCTGGGGTTTCGGATGTAGTTGGTGGGATTTGAGATCTGGCAGATGGAGGTGGTAGTCGATGGCTCAGCGGTGGTGAAAGTCGTTAAGGCCTCTGTTGTTGTTGAGTCGGCATTTGTAGTAACAGACTCGTCCACGAAGATAGTTGTCGATGCACTGTCTTGAGAAGTGACAGCGGTAGTAGTAAAAGGAATGGTGGAAGTCCCAGCCTCTGACGTACTCTCTTGAGTGCTACTTGCAACAGGGATGGAAGAAGTCTGGGTTGTAACTGTGCCAGAAGTACTGGGCTTACAAGGACTGGAGTTAACTCCTGTCCCAAGCAGACCCAAGGCTGAAAGAGCGACGAATGACTTCCAAGAAGACATGTTTTTTAAACGAATGACTGAAGAAAATGGATGGAAAAAAGAGACAATCACGGAACTAGCACAGGCTTTATAAGTAATCGCGAGAGCTCCACGGAGCTGAGTCCACCCCCTGGCACATTTGAACTCTTGGCTCAGCTTCTAGAACCTGTCGGGTCCACCATAGCCCGATTTATGTGCTGAACTGAAGTGCTTAATGGGCTTCAATTAAAACATCAATTGAGTACAACACTCACTGTAACGTATAGCATAAACAGACTTTAACTCTAGAAATGGTGATAAGGGAATTTCTTTACACAAGTTCATTCATCTACTTGTCGTAGATTTCTGCTGTGGATGTTACAAAATAAAATTAGTGGCGTCGATAGTCTGCCAATAGTCTGCTTAGCGCCCGGTGAATTACTCGGATATAAAACCAGAACGGACATTGCCCTTTTGTAGCAAGGATCTCAACAGCTTCTCATCAATGATCAAAGATAGAAGTGGTACCTCCGTCTCCATTCCAATGCTGTACTACCTTTGCCTCTTCTGGGCACACATTATCAAGCCTGCTATCCAACTTAGGTATCAAACTCTGCTTCAACGCCAACCTGTCCTCCAGTCAGCCCGTCAAGCCCATTGATTAATTCATACATCCCTCAATATATTTCACAAGATATCAGTTGCGTCGTCTCTTCATCGGCCTCCTATGAGGGTGCAACTCCCAACAGCTTTCCTTCAAATGCCGCTTTCGTCCACAATGCCCACACGGGTTCTTTCTCCGAAGCTTGACAGTTTCCTCCGCTCTCAGAGCTTCTATCGCGGCCTTCGGGAAAGTAACCACCTCCTTCGTTACATTCCCGTTCTCATCCTTCTCCGGAAAGTAGTCGTATCTCACATGAAAACTAGTCAGAAAAAATGAATAGTCTGATCCAAGGCTGTTGAGAAGCTTGTTCATCCAGAAGGGCTCCATGAGGGTACATGACTCGTCCAACTGGTTCATATCTTCTCGGATCTCGTAGAGTCTGTTTGTGAATGTCAAAACCTCGTTGTCGCAACCCATGAGCGACAAGGTATTGAATTCGTGCATAAGTTTCATCAGGTACGTCGACTTTTGTATAGGACCGAGATAGCGATAGGAATAGTCCTTTTCAAGGGTGTCGATAATTTCCTTGACGGTTTCTTTGTCGTCGACTAATCTTCTCGCGGACCAACCATAACAGCTGAGGATGAGAGTGCAGGCTATGCTTTGCTTCCGATCCCAGGATCTTTTGGTCGAATATTCATCGTCTGAATCTGAACCCTCTAAAAGGGCATCCTTGTTCTCGAGTTTGAAGAGATCAGACCAGCCCTCTATTCCACACTTGATTTTGATTTCTTGTCGCCAATATCTCCAGTCTTCTGGCGATTCCAGCTTGCGAATCTTCTGAAAGCTTTCGTACATTGTGTAGAGCGATTGAATGGGTTCTATAGGGAGAGATGATGTGTTCTGTAATCTTAGAATAGTTGTTGGCTTTCAGAAGAAAGGAGGCGCGTCACGGGACGGATAACTACTAGTCCCGAACCTTCTCGCCTGAGCGTCAGGGGTGTCAGAAGAACTGGCCCCCAAGAGCATAAGAGACGAAATAATTTGGTCACGTTATGCTAGCTTAGGCCAGCACTTAGGATACTTTATTTCTGTGGCCTAAGCCTTAAAGGACAATTCTTCTGAAACCCACCTGGCTGGTGTCTCAGTGTTAGTCCAGACGTTGGGGTTGAAATGGCTGGCGTCAGCAAAGTACCATTTTCCAGGGGCGCTATACAAAGAGTTCCTGCTGTAAAAACTACTCGGTGGATGTCTTACATCCTCGATTTTGCCGCCACCCCATTTTGATGTATATTGCGAATCAAGGCGAAACTGATAATGTTGGTGTCAAATTGATTGACCATGTTATGTAAAATTTCGGTTAACTGTTCATAGACCGGCAGGTAGGTGACCCACTTCTCGGAATGCGGGGAGACCGTCGGCTTTCTCATCTGGTACTAGTCTTATGTAGCTCCAAGTACATAGGATCAGCGTAACGAGTTGACAAACACCAACCTTCTCTCCATCATACATCGTCTTTTTTCCCAACCAAGCATTGATCACCAAGATGGTCTTCACAACTCCCAACTGGGTTCCCAAGCTCCCAATAGGTAAAAATCCTCCCTCCCACGGCCCTTCCCTGCTGACACAAAAAGACCCCCCAGACTCAATCTCCATAGCCGAGTTCATGAGAAACGAGACATATGGGCGCTATCCCATCGCGAAAAGTAGACACCCTTTTACCTGTGGTATAACTAAACGCACATACTCGACACCTCAGCTGTTTGTGCGGTCTGAATGTGTGGCCAGAGCATTGGCCAAACGAATGCAATGGCAACCTAACGAGGGAACACCTTGGGACAAGGTTCTCGCCATCTTTTCCTTGAATACGGTAGGTATCATTGTTCTAGTATGAGTACCCAGGCTAATACTTGAATTCAGATTGACTACATCACGGCTATTTACGGTGTCCATCGACTCTCAGGAATCGTCACTCCCGCCAACGCCGCTTATTCCGTCGAGGAATTGACATACCAGCTCAAAGCATCTGGCGCGAAAGCTATGTTTACTTGTACACCTCTTCTCGAAGTTGCTTTCAAAGCATGCAAGAATGTTGGAATATCAGAAGAAAACATTTTCCTCTTTGATATTCCCCGTGCCGACCCCGTCTCAAAGTTTCCATACGCTTCTCTAGAGGATCTCATCAAAGAAGGCTCTCAACTTGCTGAGCTTGAACAGTTGCAGTGGGTGCAGGGTCAGGGTGCTCGTCAGACAGCCTTTTTATGCTTTTCAAGCGGAACATCAGGCTTGCCGGTAAGAACTTTGGTTCCTTTTTGAGATCTGGCTGACTCTATAAAGAAAGCTGTTATGATATCCCATTACAACGTCATCTCGAATGTTTTGCAACACGTTACTTATGAATCAACCGCTCGGGCAAAACGTGGCGTTGTGACTCAAGCTGTAACGGGATTTCTGCCATTATCTCATATATATGGTCTTGTTATTGCTGCACACACGATGACTTGGAGAGGTGACCAGGTTATCATCCTGCCAAAATTCGAATTTCAAGACTTTTTACAATCTGTTCAGGATTTCAAGATCAGACAGCTCCTAGTGGTAAGGACCAGCAGTACCTCATGTGGTGATTCTTTACTGATGCTGTATATCAGGTACCTCCCATCATTATCCAAGTCCTCCATTTCAAGGACATCTGCGCAAAGTACGATCTTAGCAGCGTCAAGTTTGTTTACTGTGGTGCCGCACCTTTGGGCGAAGAGACTATTCGAGATATGAAGAGCTTGTATCCGGACTGGACAATTGCGCAAGCCTATGGTAAGTCTAATCATCATCAGGATGGATTCATGAATGCTAAGATGGACAGGTATGACGGAAACGGCAACAGTAGTCTGTTCTTCAAGCGAAGATGATGTCTTCACCAAAAGCTCTGGATCTCTTTTCCCAGGAACAAAAGCCAAAATTATCGACCCAGAGGGCAAAGAAATTACTCAACATGATCAACCTGGAGAGCTGCTCGTGCAAGCACCCTCGGTTGTGTTGGGGTATTTGAATAACGAAAAGGCAACAGCTGAGACATTTGTGTATCAACATGATGGAAGGTGGATCCGAACGGGGGACGAGGCTATAGTGACACTGGCTCCTTCGGGCAATGAACACGTCGTTATCGTCGATAGAATCAAAGAACTCATCAAAGTCAAAGTAAGTACCCCGTCCACTTGAAGCACCTAGCTAACAACTGTAGGGCCACCAAGTCGCACCAGCCGAGCTTGAAGCTCACATACTAACGCACACCCACGTCTTCGATTGTGCCGTCATCCAAATCCCCGACGAACGTTCAGGAGAAGTACCCAAAGCATTCGTGGTTAAGAGCTCTTCAGCTGAATCTTTGACTGATGAGGAACTGGCACGTGATATTGAAAAGCATGTAGCAGATCACAAAGCTTCGTATAAACAGCTCAGGGGAGGTGTTGAGTTCTTGGATGTTATACCCAAGAGTCCTAGTGGGAAGATTCTTCGTCGATTGTTGAGGGATAAGGAGCGGGAGAAGAGAAGAGGACAGGGTTCCAGGCTGTAATAGTCGAGGTTGTTTCTTCTCATGTTGGAAGCTCAACCCAACGTGCCTTTATGTTTGTTTCTTGTGTTTCTGCAAGAATTTGTCGATAGAGTTCAGGTATAAAGATCTTGTTGTTGGCTTGCCACGTAAGTATTTGAAACGAGTTTCACGTTTCAACACGTCAGTCCAAGCAGAATTCTCTACCATCCATAAACTTCCGAATCATATCACTCCACCAACCCGAAGCGCCCAACTCTGTCTCTTGCTTCGAGCCAGGGCATCTCTCCAGTCACGATCCTCTACCACTGGGAAGATAAGATGGCTGTGAAAGTCTATCCCCCAGGGCCACAAGATGAATTATAAGCTTTGTTACTTGCCCTCAATGGAATATATATCTTGTCCTCTCTCGCCATGGACATTATTATCCCACCATCTTTGCCACAAAATCAGAGTCGAGTCGACCACCACCAGAACCTCCCTCAAGAGTAATCCACGACCGCCAACATGGTTCTGCTCCCACCCACCAGAAACGCATTCCAGCCATCACCCTCGATGGATTCCGACACCATCAAAGAAATCGCCCAACAAATGGCTATCGACAAACTCGGCCAAATCGCTCCCAAACAGACAATCCACCCCCGCGACATCTACAACGCAGCCGCGCAACACGTCTACAAACGCAACCCACCCATCAAGGGTGTTATGGGCGGCTTCGTCTGGAAGAAGTGGATGCTGTGGATCTACATCGGAATTCCTGTCCTGATCATCCTCGTCATGATCGGTCTCGTCATGAACAAGCAAGACTACACAAACCGCCGTGCGGCGCTCGAGGCAGAGGCTGTGGCTGCTTTTGAGGGGAACAAAGAGGAGGATATTGATCATTCCAAGATCTACTTCAACCAGCCTTGGTCGCACAAGGAGATCAAGGAGAAGAAGGCTGCCGAGAAGGCCAAGGCGAGGGCGGCGGCGGAGGCTTTGCTAGCGGGCGTGTAACACTGAAGCTGTGTCACGTATGGGGTAGTTTCTCTTTTTCCCATCTAGAAACCTCGATCTATCATCCAGAATCTGAGTCTCGTCTCAAAATAGATAAATTGGATGATGAAAACTCTGTTCCATGTAATGTGCGTGGCCAGTGATCCCTTTTAGAAGCCAGCATATACAGTCACTTGGTGACTCCTGTAGATGAACTGGCATTTGCGCCTGCCTAAACCTTATGTGAGTTTAAGGCAAAAAAGAAAAAAAGTCATGTGTGGGCAAAGGAGCCATAATGCCCTATGGAAATAAATATCTGAAAAGCTTATCTGATGGAACTGGCATATGCGCCTTGGATCGGCTCCAAGTTGTGAAGCTCTTGATCAATCGGCGAATGGGCTCATGAAACAGGCGAGTAGTCAGATTGACACCTCACAAAGCAAATAGATTGGTCAAGACTTCATGAGAAGTATGAGTGTAATATTAAGCTATTACAAAATTATAATGAATATAATACAAATGGTAATGAGCAACTATAACAATCCATCCTAAGTTGTCATGAAATATTACACGAAAAGAAAATGTGGCCGTCGCGATAATATCGTACTATACAAGATAAAGAGAATCCGAAGACTTGGACAATCGGCACAGCCAATTGTCACCGCGTAAATGAAGCGCTGAAGGTCTGCGACATGATTTTGTCGTGATCCAAATGGCTTCTTCAACCCAAGCACGATGGCATGCTTGACCCCTCAGTGGTCCATCTAACTTGAGCTGGGACTGCAGACTCCATTCACACAAAGACAGAGGCCAGCAACACACAGCCTATTGACAGACGCGAGGCAGTCAGAAGCCCTTTGGCATGCTCCACCACTGCCAGTACCCGAGCTTCCGGTACCTGAGCCTCCGGTGCCAGAACCAGTGCCAGAGCCTGAGCCCGAGCCCGAGCTCGACCCAGAACCTCCTGTGCCGCTTCCGGTGCCAGAGCCTCCAGTACTCGAGCCACCAGTGCTTGTATCTGAGCCTCCTGTGGTAGAGCCCGAGCCCCCGGTGCCGCTTCCACTGCCTGAGCCTGATGTCGATACTTGACAGACTCCCGAAGAACAAGTCTCGCCCCTACCAGTGCAGTCCGAATCCCTGGAGCAACGCCCAGAGGTGCTCTCATCCGTGTCGCTTGAGTCATTAGTTGGGGCAGGGGTAGTTTCACGCGTCGCGGTGGTGAATCCGCTGTTAACGTTGACTCGCTGACAGAGCAAGTCGACACATGCGAATGAACCCAGAACGCCTGCACCAAGCCGAGCAACACATTCTCGATCTGTGGAGCATTCTCCGCTGTTACTGGAGCTCGAAGACACAGCTGCGGAGACCGAGGGCACGGCGGCTCCAGCACCTTCAGCACCTCCAACGGCTGCTCTTGCTGCAGTCTCTTGGCAGACGAGATTGACACAGGCAACTACTCCCAATACACTGGCTCCGAGAGCAGCCACACAGTCTTGGTCTGTCCTGCATTCGACATCTCCATTACCTGTTGCTCCATCACCTGCATTGCCTGTTGGCTGCGTGCTGCTTGGTATGGTGTCTGAGGGTTCCGCTTCTTCGTTCGTACTGGGGCTTCCCACCCTTCTTGCGCCAGCGCCTACCCCAATATTAGCTAGGGAGTTGATGCAGACACCGTTGACGCAAGCGCATAGATTGATGCCTAGTGCATTAAGGCACAATCCAACATTTGCAGCGCATCCGCTATTGCTGCTGCAGGATGGGGCTCCAGTACCTCCAGTACCACCAGTACCACCAGTACCACCAGTACCACCACTACTACCACTACCACCAGTACCACCACTACTACCACTACCACCAGTACCACCACTACCACCACTACCACCACTACCACCACCACCAAGGGCAGGAACGCAAACAGCGTTAACACACGCGCAGAGGTTCAGTCCTAGTGCACCAAGGCACAGTCCAGCATTCGCGGTGCAGTCGCCAGCATTCCTGCAGGATGTGGTCCCAGTACCACCAGCATCAGTCTCAACAGGAGAGTCCGAGTCCTGAGTCTGAGATGCAGGTGTATCATCACCACCACCACCACTACCATCACCAAGGGCAGGGACACAAACAGCGTTAACGCACGTGCAAAGGTTCAGTCCTAGTGCACTAACGCACAATCCAACATTTGCAGTGCAGTCGCCTGCGTTTCTGCAAGATGTAGCTCCAGTACCATCGGTATCGGTGCCAGCAGGCGAGTCTGAGTCCTGGGTCTGAGATCCAGGGGTGTCACCACTACCACCACCAAGGGCAGGGACACAAACAGCGTTAACACACGTACAGAGGTTCAGTCCTAGTGCACTAACGCACAGTCCAGCATTCGCAGTACAGTCGCCTGCGTTTCTGCAAGATGTAGCTCCTTGCTCGCCAGAGGGTGCAGGAGTGTCTGTGTCTTGTGTTTGCGACGCTGGGGTGTCGTCAGGATCAATGGTCTGAACACAAACAGCATTGACGCAAGCGCAGAGATTCAACCCTAATACATTAAGGCACAATCCAGCATTTGCAGTGCAGTCATCAGCAGTTCTGCAGGAAGTGGCATCTCCATCATCGGTAGGTGCAGGAGTGTCGGTGTCCTGTGTTTGCGACGCTGCTGCGTCGTCAGGATCGATGGTCTGAATGCAGACAGCGTTGACGCAAGTGCAGAGATTCACCCCTAGTACATTAAGGCACAATCCAGAATTGGCCACGCAATCATCAGCAGTTCTGCAGGATGTAACGCTGCCTTCACCAGTGGGCGCAGGAGTGTTTGCATCGTCTGTTTGCGACACTGCAGCGTCGTCAGGATCGAGGGTTGGAACACAGACGGCATTAACGCAAGTGCAGAGATTTAACCCCAGTACGTTAAGGCACAATCCAACATTGGCCACGCAGTCATCGGCAGTGTTGCAGGACGTAGCATCAGAATCATCAGTAGGTGCGGGAATATCTGAGTCGTCGGTCTCAGATGGTGATGCAGTGTCATCGGGGTCAGTTCCGAGAACACAGACCGCGTTAACGCAAGTGCAAAGATTCAACCCTAGTACATTAAGGCACAATCCAGCATTTGCAGTGCAGTCATCATCGTCGGTGCATGCTGTAACATCCCCATCATCAGTGGGTTCAGATGTATCTCCATCACCAGTCTGAGAAGGTGCATCAGATGGTAAGGCAGGTGTTCCACCTAGAACACAAACAGCGTTGACACAAGCACAAAGGTTGAGCAGGCCATCGAGGCATAGATCAACATTTGCCACACAATCACCATCAACAGAGCATGCCGTAGCGTCTCTATCATCGGTGGGCTCGGAGTCACCTCCATCCTGCGTCTGAGAGGCTTCGTCTGTGGGCAAGGCAGGAGTGCCTGCCAGGACGCAGACGGCATTGACACAGGTGCAGAGGTTCAAGAGACCATCAACGCACAAGCCAACATCAGCTAGACAATCCGAATCTTCAGTGCAAGCCGTGACTTCTCCGTCGTCGCCACCGTCGTCAGTTGGCTCAGCATCACCTCCATCCTGAGTCTGAGAAGCAGGACTGTCGGAAACAGATGCAGAACCTTCTCCATCTCCGGGATCTGCAAGCACAACGCAGACAGCATTCACACAGCCACAAATGTTGGCTCCAGCAAAAATGCAAAGGTCAATGTTGACGGCACAGTCGTCATCTGCTGAGCAGGCGTCCTGGGGCCCATCGGTTGGTGAAGTGCCTGGGTCGGTAACTGTGGGGGGAACTCCATCTGTGCCAGTTGGTAGGCCACCTCCATCACCGCCATCGGTGTCAGTAGACCCGGGGTCTCCATCTCCGTCTCCATCTCCATCTCCAGGTTGACCTGTTGGGTTCCCTTGCGGCCCTCCAGTGATTCTTGTAGTTGCACTAGGGTCAACTGGTTGCTCAGTCAAGGTTGTGCCTGGGTTGACAATGGCCGAACCCTCGGTCAGGATAGAACTTGGTGATGGCTCGTCCACAGGTCCAGAGCCATCGCCGTCAATTGGAGATGCACCATCCGACTCTGTGGGTTCGGGGTTGGCTCCTGTACCAGATGGCGCTGGAACAATTACCTCGCCACCGTCACCATCGCCAGGACCATCACCATCACCGGGGCCATCACCATCACCATCACCGGGGCCATCACCATCACCATCGTCAGGGCCATCACCGCCGTCACCGTCACCATCACCAGGGCCATCACCACCGTCACCGTCACCACCATCGTCAGGACCTGGAGTACCATCACCACCTTGAGGTCCTCCAGTGATGCTAGGTGCCGGTGCAGTTTGTGAGAGACTTCCGGATGCGCCAGGAATAGCAGGGTCACCTCCTCCAGCGCCGCCAGCGCCAGTGCCGTCTCCGCCGGTACCAGGAGCAACACCTTCGTCGCCATCACCGCCATCTCCTCCAGCGCCGCCATCATCAGTGCCATCGTCTCCGGTGCCGTCTCCACCAGTACCAGGAGCAACGCCTTCATCTCCATCGCCGCCATTACCGCCAGCTCCACCGTTACCATCACCTCCAGTACCGGGAGCGACACCTTCATTACCATCGCCACCATCTCCGGTGCCATCTCCTCCAAGGCCAGGGGCAACGCCTTCATCGCTATCGTTCCCATCGCCTCCGGCACCGTCCCCTCCGTCAGCGGATCCAGGGTCAGAACCAGAACCATTGCCAGAAGGTGATCCAGTGATTGGATCTGATCCAGAGCCAGTACCGTCTCCTCCATCACCAGAACCCGAGCCGTTACCAGAGGGTGAGCCAGTGACTGGGTCTGATCCAGAGTCGGCGTCAGTTCCGTCTCCGCCGTTGCCTGGGTTGGATCCAGTACCTGTTCCAGCGCCGGCACCATCATTACTATCGGATCCGGTGCCAGATCCATTACCTGCCGGCGACCCTGTCAGTCCATCACCAGAATCTGCGCCTGAACCTGAACCGGAGTCTGCTCCAGTTCCATCACCATCGTTCGCGCCATTACCGGAGTTGCCTCCTGTGGCACCATCAGCAGCAGAGCCGGCACCAGTTCCATCACCTCCGTTTGATCCAGAACCGTTTCCTGATGTTGAACCAGTTCCAGAGCCTGAGGTATCTGCCCCTGAGCCTTGACCTTGCGTACTACCACCCTGAGGCTGTCCATTTGTTGATCCGCCATTACCCTGATCGGCACCAGCATTGCTACCGGTATCGTCACCTGATGAAGTCGAATCACCATTGGTGCCAGCGTCACCGTTACCAGTAGCGCCGTTGCCAGAAGCACTACCCTGGGGGTTAGCGGTATCGCCAGATGCTGCACCTGCCCCTGCGCCTGTACCCTCTTGGCCTTGGGAGCCGGCAGTAGCGCCTTGACCGGAACCACTCTGGCCTGAAGAGCCATCTCCATCTTGACCACCATTTCCAGAGCCAGAGGGTGCCTCGGCAGCGGAACCTGAGGCTCCTCCAGAAGTTGGTTCTCCGCCTTCTTGACTAGCATCCCCGGAATTGCCCTGTGTCTGGCCTGAAGTGGCATCACTACCGGATGAAGAACCTCCTTGCTGACCTGAGCTCCCTGCACCACTTCCTGGAGAGCTTGCGTCACCAGAATCGGTTCCATCAGCCGAAACACCCTCGCCATTCTGGCCTGAGGACTGTCCACTGGCATCTCCGGAGCTGTCTCCACCTGGAGATGCTCCATTATCACTTGAAGCTTGAGACGGTCCGTCACCTTGGGCGCCTGATCCAGCGCCGCTTCCATTCGAGTTGTTGCTGTTTGAAGCGTCCCCGTTGCTTCCTCCATTGGCTGCGGAAGAGTCATCGTTTTCATTCGCACCAGAAGAGACACCATCTCCGTTCTGGGCTCCTCCAGGGAGACGTCCGCCAGGTCCAACAGACCCAGAGCCGCAGGCTACACTCGCAGTATTGGCTTGGTCAATTAGATTGCGAATACATTGACCGGAAATGCACACCTGACCATTCTTGCAGGGTGATGAGCTGTCCCCACATTGCGAAAGGTCGGTTGAGATAGTGATAGGCAGACATGTATCCTTTGAACAGTATGATCCAGGTGCGCAAGCCTCTCCAGAAGCGCCACAGCTCTCAGTCTCGGCCTCCTCAGTAATGTTCAAGGATTTACATTGTCCAGAAACACACAGTTGACCAACTGTACAGTTCTCCTTCGCATCGCCACAGTTGAATGGGTCGGAGGAGATGGATACTTGACGACAGAAGCCGCCAGTACATGAAGCTTCAAAGGGGCATTCGCTGGCCCTTGTGCAAGACTGCACCTTGGTACCCAATTGAAAGGGGACACAGGTTCCATCAAGACACCAGCTACCCGCGCTGCAGGGCTGGTTGGAAGCTCCGCATGATTTTGGGTCTGAGCCGATATCGATTCTTTGACATCTGTTATTGACGCAAAGGTAGCCTGCCCCGCATTCTGTGTTCTGGTCACCGCAGCGGCGGGAGTTGGCAGTCACTTCGATGGAAGTACACTGGCCTTCATTACACCATTGACCAGGCTGGCAGTTTGTGCAGTCTTGGGAGTTCGAGGTAAGATCGAGGGGAACACACCCTCCGGCAACACAAAGCTCGCCAGAGCTACATGCGTTACCACTCTTTCCGCAGTTCTTTGGGTCAAGTTCGATAGTGGCTGTGTTGCAAGTTCCCCAACTGCACACACCAGGTAGAGGACAGCCTCCAGCATAGAGTATGTCAATTTGCCGGGTATAAAAGGGAGCAGAAAAGGTTGGTGTAGGGGTGATGGCCAGAATGGTGGCCACCAGGGCACGCCAGCTCATTGTCTGGACCATTTTGAGTTGGGAATTGGGTGTTGGAGTTGGTATTGATCGACCTGATGATCTGGGATATCCATGAGATGATCCTCAAGCTATATACTTGAATTCTATCCGAATACTGGGTACATGTTTGGGGTCTTTGAACTCGTCTGAACACCCTTTAGTCCGGACCAAGCCAGATAATTGCGTCATAAGAACCCTGCATGGCTCTGAGATGTGATAACGTGCATATACGGTTGGACGGCATCGTGAACAGAAAGTTAATTGTAGTAGGGTCCGCCAACAGTTTGTGACATATCACAAACTGACCTCATCAGAAACAACCACCAGCATGGTAACGGTCAAATCAACGACGTTAGATACGCTCGAACAGGTTGTTCTCCATGGTAATGGTGGTGTAAGTGAAATCGAGTTGTGGATAGCCTCACATTCGCTACGCAGATCCGTTGTGATTCCGGGCCTGGGGTAAACCTTAAGCGTTCCCACTACCATATCGACTAAGATATGACCAAAGCTTAATCCAACTCTTGGCGTCCGGGTAAAAGCCAAGACCCTCTTTTTCGCCCAACGATTTCTGATGGCATGGTGATCTGTGACTTGGGTCCTGTAGATCGCTGTGAACCAAGTAGCTGGGGTTGATCGGCAGGATAGGTGAAAGTCTGAGTAACCTGGAGCCGTTCCAAAGTATCGAGCTAGTCAGTGCCTCGATTCCCACCGTTTGCTATCATTTGGTTTGGACAAAATGTTGTTTTCAGCGGCAAAACGGGTAGGCTAACGCTCGAAGCGACACGGTTGTGGAGTTATCATTGCGGCCCGACCTGGTACGAAAGAGGATTGAACAAAGAGAGCAGTTTTGTTGGTACTTACAAAGATAATGCCTGATCTCCCATACTGAAGATGATGCCTTGAGGTGTTGCCTGGAGTGGAGGAGACCAAAGGACACGTGCACGTCATTGCGGCTCCCAAGTTGACTAACAAAGGAAAGAACCTCCCGCTGTCACACTTGCCCACCATGCATCAGTGTCATTCAGCTTTGGGTCTATTGGTTGTACCTTCCAGGTTCCAAGTGGGTGATCTACAAGTCAATCTCTAGATCTTGCATCCTCAGCTGAAAAAGTGACAATCTTGTGAAATGTGACACTTTTCGGGTTACTAAGTTTGGAAACGACATCAACGGCTGTCGGTCATCATGAGCGAAATATTCTTGATTGGATTTGGTCATTTTTTTGTTCGCTCAACGGCGTCTTTAGCGTCGAGGTAAGAATGGACAACGGCAGGAAACCTCCTCCAGTACCTTATGGCGCATATCTAAACATCAGATCACAGTGGCAACGGAACTTGTACCTCGACCGGTCTTTGAATCTCTTCTGGTGTACGGAGACGACGGTATCATCTGTCGAAGTGCCAGACATTGGCGGCGACTCGGGTATACAACTCGAACCATTCGAGTACACCTTTTGGCTTGTATCGACACAAGTTCGCCGATTGAGCTTCACCACTAGAATCTGATGTCATCTTTTGACACTTTTTCCGGATATTGTTCCCGGTGGCTTCGGCTTGGCGCAGCCTCAAACCAGGGGTTTTCGTTGGAAAGTTTTGCAGCAAGTCATCACGTGGGACGCCTTGTTGATCTTGTGTTACCGTAAGGTTTTTAGCCTAAGAACTCTAGAGTGTCGATCCATGCCTTTCTCGAGAGGACAAGACAAAGTCAACAGGATCTGTCGAACTTTGCTACATACGCAGTACTCCCGTTCAGTGACGGGCAGGTACCATCAGTAGTAACCCGTTTCAGCACGAATCCGATTGTGAAAGCGACTGGTCACTTTCTCTGAGACATCATTGCTGTCTTTGGAATAGCCTCTGATCCGCAAGAGCCTCATGAGATATGGACTACTTCCAACGTCATATCATCCTCTACTCGGAACCTGGGTCCGTCACTACCAGATCTTACTCCTCTTTATTACAGTGGTTAGTCCAACAAACATGAGTATTGACCCCGCTGATCATCTCTCTTGTTGTCAATCCACATATTGGCAGCCAGCTTGTGACCCTGGAAGGTTTCATCGCCCGCCACGAAGAAACCGTTAACATCTCGATAAGGGATATTGGGCATCCAATTCAATGTTCAAATGTCAGCGGGCGCAATGTGTGAAAGACGAGGCCATCTCGGGTGTTGGAACTCCCGTTGATGGATGACTGCACGCTGTCGGCGACGTTGAGACAGCTGGAATGTAATGACGTCTCTGAAGTGATTCCCAGAGCAAATGTCAACCAACCATCACTATTGGGGAAATAACCCATGATTTAAACTCGGCGCTATTTCCGAGTTGATGGACCAACAACAACAAAGTGCTGACCGTTTCTTCAACGCATGAACCAATTGAAACTGAAGCTGACAGAGTTTGATCTTGCATGCGGCTGAAACACAGGGTGATTACCAGCAGACTCGCATCCTTTTCAAGATACTTTCTTGAAACCAGGGTAAACTCAGATCTGCAACTTTACGGACGTTATACAACCATTACGGTTACGATGAGACACCCGAAGCCTCAAACAGTCGACTGCGGGGTTAAAAGCCAGTTGGTCAAGAACGGTTTGTACTCCTGAATGAGCAAAGATTCAAACTAATGTATGATCGCAGATCCTTTTCCCGATCATATCCAGCAGTTACCGAAAAGCCAAGATGCAGCATAGATCCTTGTCAACGAATCATAGATGGGAGCATCATGATCCCCCAACCATTATATGTGACAGACTTATGAGCTGGGTTTGAAATATGTTTTCTTGGGTTGCATATACGAGCCAACACTCCTCATGTTCAGTACAAGACTCCCTCGCCACCTCTGCAGCCTCTCAGATCTGAATCTTCATCAGGATATAGGTTGCGGTCATGCAGAGCGCCCTTTGCAGCCTTCTCAAGCATCTCGGCAACCCCACCAAGGTTTGGTCCGAGGTATCACTCCGTCACACCCGTCTCCTTTCAGATCATCAGCCCTCTCAAGGCCTTGGGTAGATAGATCTCGATAGCGGGATTGCTGCCGAACAGGCTTGTGGCTGTCGCCAAGATCGATGTTGAAGAGAGGCTGGAACTAAGATTTGGTAAATGGCGGCTCAGGGTAAAGATTGACAGCATGACTGTCTCGGGTTGCGCTGAACCAACATTAGTGACGGCGAGCGGGTCAATTAATAAGAGTAATTGATTCTCCTCGCCAAGGCACAGGGATGATGTGATGGATAGCGGTGTTGGTGAGCCATCCTTCATATGCATCAATGTTTGCGCAGGCACTTGGCAAGGAATAAAAATCGATATCGAGTCGGAATTACCAAGTGCTGTTGATGGATTCCTTGGAATTAGTACCTCTATGGTTTACCCTACAGCTTCATGGTATATTGGATTAGTTTGCTCTGCAGTCATGAAGATTGAGGTATACAGTTGTTGTACCATACACTGACAAATATAAATCTTTCAGCCTCATCATATAATACTCCCGTTGTGTTAATGCATTTTTCTTCTAGAGCGAATACCATTTGAACGCTTTAGACAATTAAGCCCAACTTACAAAACAAAATCAAACAACAGCCTTGTAACCCCCAACTGTACTCCGTCGTCGGCTTTCTTTTCTCTCCCGTATTCCCCTAGATTCTTTTGTCTATACGACAAACGTCTCTGGGAAACCAGCCGCCATGTTCACAAAACCCATCAGCGTGGTCATCTACCACGAAGCAAGATTAGACTTCCTCGGCACAGTTGTGTAACCACCCACTCTACTAGCGCCGTACGTCAAGCCGATCACCCGAATAGTCTCCACTGTAGGTTAAAGTGATGCAGTAGACTTGGGTGACAGAAGAATTTGCCGCTGAGAGTGCAGAGACAAAATAATCTGGTCGTTTTATGCTAGCCTGGGTTGATACTTGGAATGCATTATTTTGACGGCCTGAACAAGTTTTTTGTTACCTACACGGTTGTCCACCAACCTGGAAACCCCCGTCACAACTGTGATGCACTGTTACTAACCTATCTGCTGGAGTCACATTCCTCATGGAAATATGACATCAACGTTAAATGCATACAAAGTCAATTCTGTCACAAATCCATCGTCATATTGTAATGATTGCAAAGGTCTCGTGATGCCATGGACAAGCTCCTACAATTGCTCTCAGAAAGGCAATAGGATCTGGAACAAGACGCAGGAGGCTGAAAGCTCGGACACAGAGCATGCATCACTAGCAAAACGGGTTTTAATTGGGCGTTTCCCGCTCTACAAGTGCTTGTGGCACAAAACTTGTGGAGGAATAAAGCTAAGGAGGGCCGGTTTCTAGGCCCTGTCAAAATAGAAGTCATATGCAACTTTGTACGTACAAGAGGCAAAAAGAGTGTGATGGTTGAAAAAATGAAAAAGAAACTCCGGTGCGGGGAATCGAACCCCGCTCGCCGCGGATCTTCAGTAATGAAAACGCGGTATGCTAACCGATACACCACACCGGATGTTTGATGAAACTCAACCCACTTATTAGATGCTATATACATCAGTTTCACTGACTGTCGCGCTACTCGAGAAACCAAGAACCGCCACCATCCCTTAGTATAGTCGTGAAGAGCGTGTTGGTATGAGTCTCCCAGTCTGTCTATTTGAACTTATTGTTATGTAAGTGCATCTTTTAGAGTTTTTAATACCCTATAGAAGTCCAGTTGATCTATTGCTAGCTGGGAATATCTTAACATTTCAAGGTGTCAGCCAGGACTGTCGTTATGTAACTTGAAAAGGATACCGGTATTACAAAGAACGACACATAATACACAAATCAACATGAAGCCAGTGTCACAGGGCAGCTGGATTACTGCGCTCCCAGTACTCTAAGAAAAGAAAGTCTTGTTACCTCAAATTACACAATATATCTAAAACCCATCCATCATATAACTTATCTAGCATTCGAAACCTTAACAGTAGTCTCATTCTTAACCATAATCCCCCCAAACGGCGTTCCAACCTCAAACTCCTCTGATCCACCCCTTCCATGCGCAGGGACCGTAACAGTAGCAACATTCCCACGGTACCGATCCATAGCATGGCTTTCAAAGTCAGAGGAGTGACGCTCGCGGTCTGAATCGGCAAGTTGGTGTGTTGAGCTTGATTCGTCGTCTTTGCCGTTGGGGAGGGTGGAGAGACGGATCGTATTCTTGGTTTGGCTGCGTCCGTGGCTGCGGCCGTAAGAGTGGCTGTAGCTGTTGGAGCCTGAGTTGATGGTTGAGCGGGGGTGGGTGCAGGTGAAGAGGTACATGCATGCTGGTCGGACGGTTGGGAGGCAGGCTGTACTGTTAGCAGTGGCTGTTAGAGAGTTCAGGGGTACATACTAGATACAGTGACGAGGTTGACTTCGACGGAAGCCCAAACAACGATAGTGGTCAAGTTCCAAGTGAGGTTCTCCGAAGCAGCATCGAATTGTGTCGAAGCGACAATAATAACCATAGCAGACACACAGATCCTGTAACTAGTTAGACAGAGCATACATTTGTAGGAGCGACAAACTTACACAATACCAAACACAAACATCAGTGAGATACCAATCTTTTGTGCCCGAGGTAGCTGCAACTTGAGAACCTGCAGAATAGGCAACGCAATAATGCATACATCAAGAATGACATGGACCAAAATGGTTCCAAAGAAGAACTTTTTATCCTCAATGGCACAGTATCCTTGATCTCCACCAGCAGTCGGATTCCAGAACTTATCGATAGGCACGCAATGCCAAATGCCCATGAACGTCTACTCCTATTAGCCCTGCTTCCCTCGGCTATGGGGGGCTATACTTACTCGAATGATAATCCAAATCAAAGAACAACATCCAAGGATTTGAATCGGAAGCTTGATGTTGGTAACTCGGAACATGCGCCAGTAGAAACTAAGGATGGAAGCTTTGGCGCAGAATAGGGCGGTCGCGTAGAAGAGTTCGGCAACGTAAAGGATAAGAGCGTTCTTCATCAGGATTTCGGGTTTCGTTCTTCCATTCTTGACGTCGTTGATATGAAGACCGAGTCCTTCTTGAATCCCTAGTCGAATAGTTAGATACGAGTCGATAATCGAGGGGGATATGCTTCGTACAAATCGGGATAATGACTACCCAAGCAATAGCCACAGACTACAAGTGTTAGCAAAGAACCAGTATAGAGAATGGATGACATACGTAGCAACACAAAGCAAACCAATCATCCCACCAGAACTCAATCCTCGTAAGTCGTCGACTCAACAATCTCAATCCAATAAAGACAGTCGCAGCAGCAAAAGTGATAAACTCCGACGTCCACAGATCGAGCTGTCTCGACTCTCTCGGAGTCGTTTCCATGTTGGCGAGATCGTTTCAAAAAGTCAATTCAAGCCACCAAATTAACAAACAAAAAAAAAGGGAATGAAAGAGCAGATAAATGACAAAAGAGGCGCGCGTCAAATAGATTAGCGAAAAGGGCCGCGCTGTGATGATATACGACAGAAAAGAAAGGGAACGGCACGGCACTTGGGTCTGGAAAAGATCGACATGAGCCGGGGGATGGTAGTATAGTAGAGTCGTAAGCTTCTAAGAAGCGAAGGGGTCTCCGCAACGGGTGATAATACTGGGGTTTATAAAAGTCTAAACGACGTCTGGTAGGATTGATATGCACTGGTATACGTTACATACGTTGCGTTTCCGAGTGTAGATCTAACGCCGGTCGTTAGACTAGCATTGGGGACAGTTAGAGGTCAATACTCAACTCACAGGATGCGAGTCATCTCGACAACCCTCGCTCAGCGGTGACCTCCAGCTCGACTAACAGCCCTGCCTCGCCTTGAGTAGTCCTCCCAACTTGGGCATTCATTCATGCATGGATCCGGGATTGCATTTCTTCACTGCCGATCCTTTTGTGGACTCGTAGTTCCCCGACTGGTTGGTGCCCCCTGGCACTAGACCAGGTATGTTTGACGAGAAAGAAAGAGAGATTCGTCAAAGCCTGTAGGAGCAGCGGATGTTAAACGATCCGGTCCCATGGCAAGGGGTTGTATAAAGTGTGTATATCTTGCATGTGAATGGAAGAAAAGATGTTATCGTCTGCTGTCAAGTCTAGCTTCTGACAAGTGCCGTGTGATCCATTGTCTGTGCAAATATTCAACGGTAAACTCGCCAGTTGTGCACTTATTCGTTAGACCAGTACTCTAGTCTGTACGTATGCCAAGGATAGTCAACGCTAACTAAGCTTTCTAAGTCCCCGACACCAAGCCGGTTATACCGAGACAAGGATAGATGATTTAAATTACCTACCGTTGGTCGGCACCTGAAAAAGACAAGAACGATGAAACCCGTTACGAGTCATTGCCAAGGTTCATTTGTCCCTGGAATAGGATCCTTGTAGATCTAGTGTGAATACTCTGAACCAATCGTATCCGCTTTTGCCGCGTAGATCATCGACAGTTGCAACAAACTTGAGTGCGAATATTGGGTATCGTATGAGAGATTTAGCGGTTATAAGTCTTGTGAATATTGCGGCTAACGTCGTATCGATAAGTTCAGTACTTGAAATAGAGTTTGAAAAATGGATACGTCTAAGATTAGTCGGTGGGCCTGATGGAGTCTTTTCTTCTCGCGGAGACGGGTGACAAGGGCTTTGGGGAAAGGATCACTAGGAGAAACTAGGAAGATTACTCTATTGTATCCACCATGTTTAGGGTCAAGAACTTACGCGAAACGTTGGAGGGAGAACGCTTGGATTGCAGAGAAACCAAAACGATAGCCCTACCTGACTGACTGTCATTTTTAATTGGGGAATCCGAGGACTTATATACGTAGTGTTGTTCTCTCGTTTGTTGACTCTTTCTGTTGGAAATTGTTTATTTCTCGGTCCGATGCTAGGTGAAGTGAGACATTGACACGGCACATGAGGCTGATGTCGCCAGAACCAACAGCTGCCTTTTGGAACATCGGGGAATATTCGATGATGTCGGCATTGTTTTAGTTGAAACCAAAGTTAGTCTCCGATAAATAAAAACCCGGATGATGCAAACTTACTGCATGTTTGACAACATATAAACCAGGATAGCCCAGCTTCATCCCAATTCAGGACTCAAGCACTTCTGTGTAGCATTGCCCATATAATAAACTCGTCCCCTGCGTCAAACCCTCCTTGACTCAATGCATAGCATACAACTGCCGTGGTCGAGTCTGACTCGAACGAAATATCCCGATGTAACTATAACGTTGCAGAAACCAGGGTCCATGAAACGGGACGACGGCGGGAAGGGAAGCGTATCTGGTTCCGAAGATTTCCCAAGGTGGACCAATCGGTTGATTTGACTTTTTCAGCTGATGCCGCGCTGTGCGTTGGGTCTTCTCCTATTTGATTTGGGATCCTTCTGTAGGGATTATATGCGAAAACCCACAACTTTCGTATATTTTTGCTTCTGTTGGTCCGGCTCCGGGAGTGGGCGAGGTTCATAGCGTTACCAGGTTCGCGGGAGAATGGAACCGCAAGTATTTTAAAAACTGCTTTTAAGACAGGGCAAGCCGCTCCGAAATTGCAATCGACAATTCTTAAAGGAATGTATTACCTTGGGATTTGATCCTCTGAGAGTTCCTTTCGGCCGCTGGTTTGTGAGGATGATGTAAAATCAAACAAATGATGTTGCATTGTAGAAGGCGAAAATTATGGATAAAGTTTGAGTGAAACTTGCTTCGCTACGAGATGCACATGTAACGTGATCGAAATGGAAGGTCGGCTAGATGTTACCTGCGCCTGCCTGGGCGAGCATGTTGGAGAAGCATGACTTGAAATTGGAAAGAGCTTGGCCGTAGATACCCGACTCGCCAGGTCACCACTTAACTGCTGCAGTGATTTTAACGTAAGGGGAAAAGAACACCATAGCATAACATATTATATCTTTATTCAGTGATCCCTTTCTCCGGATAAGCACTTTTCCAAGGATCAGATTCCAAGGAAACAAATATTCTGGTTCTGAGCCCCTATCATCCGTCAAGCCCCCTGGGTACTGCAGGAAGTCTCAGTCGCACCGTTCGGTTGCCACTGATATGCTCCTCCCCAGGACATTGTTACTGCATGACATAAATGGCAGTAAAGAGTGTCGATACGTTAGGGGAAGGAACAATTCCTGGTCTATGAGTTTACAGATTTATTTCATTTTGAATTCAACGCAAGGTCGATAATGGTCAAGTCGTCCTCAATATGAGTGCTCGAGGTTTTTTGTTTTCCTGGCCGCTCGATATCAACATGGGCAGTTAGAAGCAGACATGAGCCGATGAGTATTTACTTATTCGAGTACATGTCTCCAAGTCGTAGATCCAAGATTGATATACAGAATGATGTGGATGAAGGGCTCACATAAAAGAAAGTATATGAAGATGTGGGAGAAGCAGATCTGCGTAATCAAAAGTATTGTTTTGTTGAGTACGCCTTTGCTAATGTCCACGGGTGTGTTATTGTCAAAACCTAGATACATGATTTGTGATAAGGTTTGGAAAGAGTTTAGCCATCGATATCCGAATCGGCAGACATCTCTCATTGCAGCCAATGTCAAGGAGACTGAAACCCATAATATTGTATGATATCTTGATTGAGTTCTTCATCTCTCCGGGCATGCAGGTTCCCAGATCACGAAACAGAGATTTCAATTCAAGTTCACCCTGTCCAAGCTCTGATTATTGTACTGCATCAGGGAGCTTTGTTCGCAGCATTGGGGCCTAGATATTTACATACTCACTCGGGATAACAATATGATTTGAGCGTTATGGTACGCCATGCGCTTTCGGCGCCAGATGATTTATCTGTGCTGGTGAGTTGATTCACACGTATGACCCTAAAAGTCCAGTGGATGAAGACCATCAAGATAACTCTTCCATACAAAACATACGAGCGATGCTCTTTGCAACAGGGCTGAAGACGATTCAGTTATATCAATTCCAGCTTGGATAAGTTTGGGTACCTCCGATGCGACGACCTTCTCGATCAATACCGCATAAATAGTCTCTCGATAATGCTCGTAAGCTAGTCGATCTCCCATGGCTCAATATGGCTTGCCGTCCCTGTTGGAATGCACGCGACAGCATCGGGGTTCAAGTACACGGCTAACACAAATCATTAAACCGCTCGAGTCGGCAGAACCTGGACAGATCAGGATGTCATCGGGCAATTTGATGCACATGCCGGAACAGCTCTACCATGAACAGACAGGAACAGTCCGAGACGCCAGACTTCCAGAAGACGCTGCGGAAGAATAGCACGACTCAAGGCCTCATCCGAGTGGCAACCCATTCAGGAACAGCAGTGGGATCTTGGAGAAGAAATCATGAACCTGGACAACACTTGCCCCATGCCCATCTTCCCCGATATCGACAAGCTCCAGTCGCCGACCGGCATCTGCCTGAGTTTTGTCTGCTTCGACTCTTAAGGCGGGCAACCATCGTGGCCCGTACCGATCAGATAGAGGCTCTTTAGCCGACCTGCGTTCTCGACCTGGTTACACCAACCAGATCCGACGGGTCTGGGTTCGTCTTCGTGCCGCCTCAACGCCAGGACAAGATACTGCCCTATTTCGCTGCCTAGGTACACTTATTCCAGACAAGCCGAGGTCTAGTCTCGCGGAATGGAAATCCATCATTGATTGCGTCAAGAAAAGTCGGAGTCCCGGCAGCATGACCAAGGAGACACGAAGTTCTCCGCCTCCACTGCGCAATCGCCATAGTACCTCGTCAAGCTGCTGCAGTCGCCGGTGTCGTCTTAGGGTGCCGAGATAAAGTAGCCTAAAAGCTAGTCTAAAAGTGAGCAAAGTATTTGGTCTATTAGACTCTCGGCGCCTAATTCTTCTGCCACCCTGACGGGTTGGTGATGGGGCGAGTGTTGTCCAGGTTCATGATTTCTTCTCGCAGGTGACAATTTTTGTTGCAGCGCACGAGACAGCGGTGGGAACGGTGTCAACGATGGAGGTAGATGCGGTGGGCTCTTTCTGGGGTGAGCAGTGGTGAAGTCGTCACAGAAGAAGTAGTGGTGGTGACGGACTCATCCGCTACAGGAGCATTGTTGACAGCGACGTTGACGTCGGTAGGAGTAGAGGTGGTGGCAAGAGTGGCATCAGAGTCAAAGTACGCGACAGTGGCACAGTTCAATTGGCACACGGCATTGGCAGATTAATCGGCAGAGCTAAGTATTTTATTCTCTCATCCAATTCTTACAAGTCTAATATATCATCTCCTCTCCAGAACTCCATGCATGCCACATCCAACCTTTTTCCTGTACAACCCCAATCTACGCCGTTTTTTACTAGTATACAAAAACCGCTTCTGAACTATTATGTGCTTATCAAGTACGTGTGTGTTTGTTGTGCTGCGCTGTGCTTATCGTTTGCGTGTGTCTTTGCCCTTCTTCTTTCCTTTCTTCTTATCCTTGGGCAACTCAAGTTTTGTATCTTTGAGTTGCTCCGCCATGATGCTGAGCATGTAATCGTCAATTGTATGCATCTTCTCGCCCCATGCATTGTACTCCAGTTCTTCTTCTTGGGGAGTGTCGATGTCGTCGAGTCCGCCGTCCAAAACTGACTTGCCGGCTGGTGTTCCTTGTCGCGCTGTCGATGTACCAGATGCATTATTACTTGGCTTCTCGGTGAAGTCGGCCTCGTCGTCTTGGATCTCTTTCTCTGCAACGCGTGCAGCTTGCACATCTTCTCGGTCTTCTGCTTGCTCAAGTGTGCGACCGATTCTTCGTTGGTCATTACTGGTATCAGGTCCGCCGAGCACTCTGTCCAATGCAGCGTCTGCGGCATCCAATCCTTCACTCTTGGAGTCGAGTTTCTCGCTGAGGACGTCCCGAACGGAGAGCTTGTTGAAGTAATCGGTGGTAAACTCGCCTTCTTGAATGACCACATCGTCCAGCATCTGCTTTTGAGAAGCCTTGCGAAGAATATTTGCCTCGATTGTGTGTTCACTGACCAGACGGTAGATGTGCACATCACGGGTTTGTCCAATACGATGGCATCGATCCTGGCATTGCTTGTCCATCGCAGGGTTCCAGTCTTGATCGTAGAAAATGACAGTGTCGGCACCTGTAAGATTGATACCGAGACCACCCGATCGCGTGGACAGAATGAAGCAAAGAATTCGCGGGTCGTTATTGAATCGGTCAGTAAGGATCTGGCGCTGTTCCACCTTTGTAGCACCATCAAGACGCAGGTACTTGTGGCCATGAATGTTCAGGAACAGCTCCAGAATATCCAAAACCTTGGTCATCTGAGTAAAGATGAGGGCGCGATGACCACCTGCCTGAAGTTTCCGTAGCAGTTTATCCAAGATCTGAAGTTTTCCGCAGTCATATTGGAGCAGTCGCTTATCAGGGAACTGGATGCTGAGTCGCATACGACTCTCATGCCAAGGGTCTGGCGGTGCTTCTTTTGGTAGGAATGGTGCCCATCGAACAGGCGCTGACAATTTAAGGTCCTCATCTGTGAAAGCTTCAATACCCTTGCGACCAAGAACGAATTGTTCCATATCTCTGGTCACAACGGCCGGTGTAACGCATGAGAACTTCTCGATAGTAGTCTTGAAGCTATCGGCGCGTTGATTGACCGTGGGTATCATGGACTGCACAAAGGTCGACTCGTCCTCGAACCATGCCATGATCTGGCGGGGGACCTTGGGCCGAGGCTTAAAAGGTCTCTTATCAGTACCAATAGTCAACAACTCAATCAAGTTCTTGCCATATATGGGCTTTCTCTGACGGCGCAAAGCATTTAGGTAGAAACAATGTTGGAGTTCCTCGAAACGTCCCCATCTAGCACCACTTTCCAGGTATGCATTGTTGGATGCGACCGTGGAAGGATCCAAATGAGCGTATGCGCTCTGGGCACGCACCCTCTGAGCGTCTCTCAAATCACTCAATATCCTATGTGAGCTCAATTGGGAGATACGCTCAGCCTGCGTAGTTGACAGACTTTCGCATTGCGTCGGAATGAGATTGAGGAAGCCTAGGCTGACATCCTTCATGGGACTGGGGTCGTGAAGCAGTCGCTGGACCCTTTGTTCTGTCACGTCAAAGTCTGACACTACAGACTTCTGCATACGGAATGAGGTCATGATTGGCCGATCAACGAAAAGGTCAGGATGGTTGCAGACCTTTCGAAGTTGCATCAGGCAATTGATGATAGACAGGTAATTGCCAGAGTTTAATGTATCCTTGGTATCTGCCCGAGAAAGGAACCCATCGTAGAGCTCACGTTGCCGCTTTGAGAGACGGCAAAACTCAACGTGCTCATACTTGGCGGGCATCTGCTTCTCGACATCGGCTTTCAGACGTCGCAGCAGATAAGGTCGCAAGACCTTGTGAAGCTTTGAGATGATCGCTCTCGCTTCATCGTCCATCTGTTCCCTTCCGCTCTCCAAGATCTGCGATTCTGGCTTCGCGAACCAATCATGGAATTCTTGCAGGTCGGCAAATCCACCGACACCATTCTCAGCCGGCATAAGGAAGAAAAGAAGTGACCAAAGCTCTGTAAGATTATTCTGAAGAGGCGTTCCTGTAAGCAAAAGCCTTGCTTGCGTGTTGAAGCCCAACAAAGTCTGCCATCTTTGTGATTTGAAGTTCTTGATGTTGTGGGCTTCGTCTAGAATCATGTAATGCCAGCGTCGCCGCTTGAACACTTGTTGATCTTGGAGGACAAGCTGGTAAGACGTAATGCATACGTTCCAAACATCGTCATTGTTCCAGCCTTGTCGCTTTCGCTTTCGCTCCTCTTGAGAGCCATAGTATGCCAAAATCTTAAAACCAGGACACCATTTCTTGAACTCCATTTCCCAATTCAGCATGACACTGGTGGGGACCACCACAAGATGCGGTCCCCAGACTTCGTGACTGCATGCTAGATGAGCAAGAAGGGCAATGGTTTGGATCGTCTTGCCCAGACCCATTTCATCAGCAAGAATACCGTTGGTACTGTTGGCATATAAACCTGCCAGCCAATCAAGACCATCGCGCTGGTACTCTCGTAAAGTGCCTCTGAGAAGGAATGGCACCTCGATCTTGTGGTTTGATGACTGCTGGGGGGTCGGAGATCTGCTTCCAGGCTTATCGACGACCATTTCTCCAGAAGACGCAGTGTCGAGCTCAGATGGCTTAGTTTCTGATGTGGCGGGAGGTGATGTGCTATGTGCACGACTGGGTGGGTTGGTAACTGGTTCGGTAACAGGGCTATGTGGCTTCTCTGGTAGAGATGGTTGCTCATGAGACTGTTCTGCATCAGTACCGGCCATGGCGACATCATCATCCTGAGCGGCAGGCTCCTCGGTGACTGCTTCAGTGGTTTCTGGTGCATCCTGTGTGGTATCATGGGTGATTTCGTCGGCAGGCGCTGTTGGTGTAGGTTCCCGCACAGTTTCGGTATCTTCTTGGGCTGGCTCCTTGACTTCTGACTTCTCAAGCTCAGGTTCATGGTCGGGCATCTGGATCAAAGACATTTCATTCTCCTCAGCACCCTCGCCATCACCCTCTGACACCGCTTCCACATCAGGCATCTCGGAATCTTCTTTTGAGTCAACCGGACCTTCCACAGCCTCGCTGTTCATCTTCTTTAATTCAGACTTGCCAAAGAGAAGTCCCAGGAGACCACCAGCATCTTCATCAGACTCCTCTTCTGACTCTTCTTCCTCCTCACCACTATCCATATCAGTTGATCCCATATCATCATCCATGTCAACAGATTCATCGCTCGTATCGGCATTCTCGGTCGCTGTTGCTTGGGCGGGATCGACGGCATCCGTGTCTTCAGGATTAGGTTCGGTGGCTGGCGTTTCTTCCTCAACGGGCTTTTCGAGTTCTGGTATATGTGCATATTTCTCTCGCAACTGCTCTTGTGTTAAGTTTTCGTCGCCAACGTCCTTCTGGTCCTCCTCATCGTCGCCTTCTTCCTCATCTGATGACATGATGTCACTGTCGGCGTCTTCCTCGTTGTCTTCATCTTCACCAGATGCAAGGCCAAGCTCGTCATCATCATCAACCATACTCATGTCGTCGCTGAGATCATCAAATCCGTCTTCCTCGTCCTCCGAAAGCTGCTCAGAGTCCAGTCCTGCTCTTCGGGCTTGAAGTTTCTGTTCCGAAAGGTTGACAGCTTCGTTCAATGCTGCCTTGACTCTCCTCTGTTCCTCTTGCTCCCACTCAACCAATCTTCGGCGATTGACTTCATTGCGGACATTCTCCCATGTACCAAATAGGGTCTTAGCCACAACACGGTATCGGGATATCCAGATTGCCCTCTGCTCGGCCTCAATCTCCTCCTCCGATTTGGGTTGACGCCGTAGCCATTCGTCGCGGCAAGCTTCGGCTATTTTCTTTGCTGTAAATCGGTGACGTTGTTGCTCCGCTAGCATGAGTTTTCGGAAGTTCGTCATAGCCTTCATCATATGATCCTGACGAGCATATTGCCTGGGTGGCTCTTCCACTGCTTCCGGTAAGAAGATGGAACATCGACCTTGAGATAGTAAACCGCCATCCTCAACCTCCTTCTCAACCCGAAGAATTACACGAGCATCCCTCTCAGCCAACTCGTCGTTATACTGAGGGCCATCTTCAGATGCTTGTAGTCCACCCTCCTCAACAGGGATGTCACCACCACGAGTCCAAAAGTCCTCAAAGTTTGTACCAATCTTTGGCCTCTTGCGAACCTGGTCAGGATGCACAAGAGGAATATCACCAGATCGTCCGACTCTTAGCTTAATCCGAGGCGATCGATTGGTAGAATTTGAAGTTCGAGAATCTTGTACTGTGTCGTCTTTTGTGACTGCATCGCTAAATCGTGCCGATCGGCGGGATCGAGTCGAATTTTTCGGAGGGGGCGGGGGGGATGGGCTTCGTCGACGGGTAGAGCGGGAAGAGGTTCGGGTTTCTGCAGGCTTTTTTGAAGATTTTGGAGTCGATACGGGTGCTTGCTTCGAGGGAGCTCTAGTGGCGGGGCTGGCTTTGTGAGAACCATTTGGCATTTTTCTCGAGTTGCCATTAGTCAACTGGATTTCAGCCTTGGGCTTTGGAGTCGAATTCGCGCCGGTAGATCTTCTTGATGTTCGAGCTTTGCTTGGAGGAGTAGGTTCTGGTAGAAGGGTGTGGATGCGGCCAGATTTGCGACGGCCATTCTCGGTAAAAGATGTTGGACCGTCGGCAGATATTTTCTTCCATGGAGGCGAAACTGGTTTGATCTTTTTCGGTGTGCTTTGAGGGGGTGTCGACTCTCGTGTACGTCGTCTCTTTGCAGGTCGTTCGTCATGGATATTGTCGGACTCATGATGATTCTCGGTGGCGGGCGCATCTCCATTTGTTTCAACAACACCATCCATTGAATCCCCCAACGCGTCATCCCCATTAGTATATCCCTCAGGCGCGTCTTGATCGGTTTTTATCTCATCAGGATCGGACTTGGGGAGCACGTTGGCGGTCGACGCGGTCTCGGACATAGTCGCAACGTGGGGACAAGAGACGCTGTGGGCGTTTTCTCCGCGAAGCTATCATTTGCGGGGTCGAAATTAATGTCTACGGAATCGTAGCGTTTCAACGGATATTCATACAAAGTTTGCACATGTTCAGAGGCCTTGCGGGCGAACTGCGTGGAATTTAGTCACAAAATGCAATGTCGTCAGCAAAACTTTTGAGCTGGGGAAGAATCGAGGATGCACGCCCCAGGAACCTTCAAATGAGCTAACCGAAAATAGCCCGGCACGCGCTTCCTGATGCCTGAGGCGCCACTTTTCGGTTGAGAATCATCACAGCCTCGATTGGCTAAAGCTTCAACACTGAGCCATCTCATCACGTCACAGAGCAATTGGACGCCGACGACATTGTCCCATCGGCCGAGGTAGGTGTTGATTGATTCTTGGATATGTCCAATTGATGTCGCTAAACTTGTTTTTGTTACAGATGCTCCCCCAACGAATTGCGCGGGCCTCGGCCCTGCGTAGCGGCATGGCAGCTGCTCGACGACTCCCTACGATCCAGCGCCGAACTTTCCTCCCTGAACAGTACACCGATAAGAAGGTCATCGATGCGAAGTACCCCGAGCCACCCAGCACGACCGAGGCGGAGGACCCCGGAATGGTCAGTGACAAGGAGATATAAAGAGGAGCCGAAACTGATGATAATATCGCAGAACGGCGGCTACATCAACCCACCCCGAATCAAGCGCCAGTTCCGTGACCCCCATGCCAACTGGTGGGATCCTCAGGAGCGACGAAACTTTGGTGAACCTATTCACGAGGATAACGATGTTCTGGGAATCTTCTCTCCCTGGGAGTACACCTGGACCACCGCCGGTCCTGGTGCTATCATGGTCGGAACCTTTATCGCTGTTTTCATGAGCGTCACTGGAGTTGTTTACCTTAACTACCCCGATCGTCCCGCCTACCCCCGATCATTTGAGGGTGGTCTTGAGCGAGAGCTTGGTGGTCCAGGAGCTACAAGGGTAAGTGGGCAATAAGAAGTGGCATATCCTCAAGCTAACAATTAATAGGCTCGCATGGAGGGTGATGAGGATCCTTGAGCCAATATGCTCATCTGTACATAAGAAAGAATGGAAAGCAATGGATTGAATGAGTGCACCTTGATATATCTGTGAGAATACGCAACATTGCCGAACGGCAGGACTATTAACATGACGTAGACAGTTGGAATGGATGTGAAGGAGATCTATAACGTTTCTATCGATGGATTATAGGTTTGGAATTGGTATGTATATGAGTTGGCATTGTTGCACTCAAACATTGCCTGTTTGCAGTGTCTAGAAGTTTGACGGAAACCGTTATTATGGAAATCCAAACTTGTATTCCCACAAGATCTCTACATCAATTTGCATTGCGGTTTGTCTGATAGGAATTATAAATTACCTGTTCCCCGCGCTACGGGTTATCGGCCCAGGCAACAGAGGTGACAGAAGCCTTCGAGATACTAGTCTCCTCTACTCCTTCCCGCAAACTCGTTGAAGGGAGTTTGGGCAGGAGCTAGCGAACATAATCGTACCTCAACACTGAACTGATTTGCTCCACTACTCTCGCATCCTATCTCAGTACTGTTCCCCCATCTAACCATCCATCATCAACATGCGGTACAAAGACTGGGACGTTCTCCTCTTCGAGCAAAGCTCGCCCGTTCCCCTGCAAGAATTCAAGGTTGGATGTTATGCTGTTCAAGATACAGGTAAGTCCATACATGCGATACTGATCGTGTTCTAAGAGCGGGCTGTAGAGTCTTCAGGTCCGCAAGCTTCTGGCATTCCGATCGTCACATGTTTCGTCCCCAGCCTTGAGCCTGGCACTCCCTTCCAGATATCGATCCACTCGTGGAAGCAACCAAGCGTCGTCCAAGTCGTTGACGACGACTGTCCGTCCATTGGCGCTAGACTCTTTGTCGATGGGAGTCTCGTGGCGTATGTGCCAACCCCCGAACTGAAGGTAACAACTGACGTGTTAGGTCAACCTTTACAAACAAGAACATTTCCTGGCCTTGCATCATATCACATATAGATGCCAAAAAAGCTATCAGGTTCCCCATGTTTCAACAAGAGCTTCTCCGTCAGCGTCACTGGAGCGCAGCCGACAATCTTGGCCGGATCAAACTTGTCATTAGCGAAGGTGTCTCTCATGGTTCAGAAGACAATAAAACCTTCGAAAAAGTCCATAATTTGGTGATGTTCTCTTTTCAACACGCACCTCAAGGTTCGCATCAGAGTCTTTGAGTCGGCCGTGGCACTAATACTTGGCAGATTTGCTCGAACGCCTAGAGATAGCATGGCCTAACCCTTCCATGTGGCGACGACTACAACAATCTGTCGTGGCCTCGCAGATTAGTTCAAATTCCCAATCCACACGCCAGCATGTCATCCAGCAACCACTTTACGAATTTCAAGGCCAAGCACTTTCCGAGTACAATAATACTGCTCATCCTGGAACACCTTCCTTCTTCTTGACTCATCAGTCCGCCGTCGAATGTGCAAATGCTCCGATGAACGCGACATTGTCACCCTGGAACCATGCCGTTCCACCACACATGAAGAGCACAACGCCACATATGTCAACTCCCGATGTGCCCTTTCGCAAAGAGAATTGCCAGATTCCAGCGTGGCCAGGTTCACCCATACTCGCTGATCCTTCGTTTACATTGGGCCATCAATCGCAACAACAGGTAATGCAGCAGATGTACACCCCATCGAACGGTAGTGTTCCCATACCTCTCGTCCGACCTCAGAGTGCTGCAGTCAATGGGTCAGTCGAACTCGGCCGAGCACCAACAGGGAATCCTACGAGGCTTCTTTTCGCTGCACCGACTTTGGACGCAGCAAAGAGATCAGCAAAGAGAGCCCGTACTGATACTCCAACGTCTACACTAACCGTGGAGGAGGAGGAAGAGGTTCGAAAGTGTAATTCCCGATTCAATTTCAGTCCTTTTGGAATGGCCAACGTTCCTGGTGGTCTCGCTTAGTCGCAAGATATCCCATCCTTATGCAGTGTAGATAGCGTCAAGTTACGGGGACTTTGTCAATACAAATGTTGATTTATCAGCTTGTTCAAGAATTCCGGGCTTCCGCGTTGATACCTTGAGTTCCAAGAACGCCGTCCAAGATAAGAGCGGCCTAGCAATTCTCAACATCTTGTGTGACAATTGTAATACCTTGTCTCGTCATTTTGACTCAAACATGGAGATATCATGACCGGTGGCATAAGCTCCGTCTTCCGATAGCAATATCAACCACCGAATATTCGAGCCATATATCCATACTGGGATATTCGGTCTCGGGTTTGCTTTAAAGTCCGTCATGCTGCAAAACTTGAAAAGTAGGGACTGTTCGTTCTCTTCTAAACGGTCTGATTTGGCTTGGTCGAGTGACACAACTTTTCATCTTCAAGCCTCTGGCTTATATCGTGTAGCCACTACCGATAGTGAGATGGACTGCCGAAGTAGATGATCTGCTATTTGGTCTTGTTAATGGATGATCTGGTGCGGGATCACCAGGGTTGAAGATCTTAGCATGCGTTTAGCAACCAGCACGTTCGTCTCAGCTCCATTGTCTTCAGTACCCCACGACCAATTATCTCCAAATCCTTCGATTGAAGGACCTAGGCTACTTTACGAGCTTATTCGGTAGAACGGAATCAGCGGCTTATAAGGACATCCGAAGAATCCACGGCACCCGTTCTCCGCCATGGCCGCAATTTCAGGCCGGATGGGCTACACGATCTTATCGTAGTACGTCTTCCCCTTGGTCAATGCCGCTGAAGTCATTGCGGGATGCCACATCTCGTGCTTGCCACAACTGCAGGTGAAGATCTTGAGAGAAAGTGTAAGACGAGAAGCTCAGCATGAAGTTCTTCTGTTGTGTGACATTACGGTAGAATAGAGCGGAAGATGAGGTTGGGTTTAAAAGCATGTCTCCCGTTCGTAGTTCAGTGCTGTTCACGGTTGACTGTTCTCTTCACTTGGCATCTGATACCGATACGCATAGTTCAAGATGGCTTCTATCATGTCCGCCCCAGACTACTCCATGGCTGCGACAAGTCGTTCGCACCTGAGTGTCCGCCTCCCAAAAGAAACTCTCTACTCTTCCCTTCGAGAATCATCTCGCTATTTCAACTTCGATACAGAAACTGCAAAGTTGGCCCGTGATGCTGACGAGTGGCTCGAGACACATCCTGGTGCCTCTGGTTCTAACAAAGACAGAGACGTCAATGGTGTCAGTCGACCGTCGTCTATTGCCCCAAGTAACTTCAGTGTTCGCTCTTTGCCAGCTGATTATAGCATGCCGGAACATCATGGCAAGGAGTATCCTCATCCTGTTATGGGATCTGTGCGGTATAATGAGATTCGGCCTAGATCTGCTGTTCCTACTGAAAGTACTGAGAAACTTCAATCAGTACCTCCTGAGAGTGGTGCGGAACATTCGGCTCAGCAAGAGTATCCTACAGGAGTGAAGCTCGCTTTGATCACTCTCGCTCTCTGCCTTGCTGTCTTTGTCATGGCACTCGGTAAGTAAACCCCAATACCTACTGACCTCTGCTAACACGTCAGACAACTCCATCATTGCAACCGCCATTCCAAGAATCACCGACGCCTTCGAAAGTCTCAATGACGTCGGGTGGTACGGCTCAGCATACATGCTCACAACAGCCGCACTGCAGCTCTTCTTTGGCAAGCTGTATACCTACGGCAGCATCAAGTGGACGTTCCTAGCCGCCATTGCCATCTTTGAGGTGGGTAGTCTCATCTGCGGTGTCGCTCCCAATAGTGTGACCCTCATCGTCGGACGTGCTATCGCCGGCGTCGGCGGCGCAGGTATCTTTGCTGGTGCTCTAACTATCCTTGCCTTTTCTGTACCTCTTCACAAGAGACCTGTGTATACTGGTCTTGTTAGTGGTATGTGGGGTATTTCCTCTGTTGCGGGACCCTTGCTTGGTGGTTTGTTTACAGACAAGGTATCGTGGCGATGGTGTTTCTACATCAATCTTCCCATCGGTGCCATCACTGTTGTTGTCATTCTTTTCTTCTTTCCTGAACCTGTGAGGGACATTGAGCCTGCGACTTGGCGAGTGCGCTTCTGGCAGCTTGATCCTATCGGGACAGCCATCTTCATGCCTGCCATTGTATGTCTTCTGCTTGCTCTGCAATGGGGTGGTGTTGACTATGAGTGGAGTGACTCTACCATCACATCGCTGTTCATGCTGGCTGCCTTTCTTCTCATCTTGTTTGTGTTTATTCAATACAAGATGGACGAGAATGCAACAGTGCCCCCTCGTATCGCCAAGATGCGCAGTGTCTGGGCCGGCGCCTGGTTCTCCTTCAACACAGGCGCATGCTTTCTCACGGCCATGTACTTCCTACCCATCTGGTTCCAAGCAGTTCAGGGCCAATCCCCCATCATGTCAGGCGTTCGAAACCTCCCCATGCTTCTCGCCATCGTTTCTTGCGCCATGATAGCTGGAGCAGCAGTCAGCGCCTGGGGCTACTACACACCCTTCATGATCGCCGGCTCGATCCTCATGGCCATAGGCTTCGGTGTCATCACCACGTTTGAAGTAGAGACCTCAACAGCCAAATGGGTAGGCTACCAGCTCATCGCCGGGATAGGCGTAGGCATCGGTCTGCAACAATCCCTCATCGCGGTACAAGTCGTGTGCGAAATGGTCGACATCCCCACTGCCACAGCGCTCATCGTCTTCTCCCAAACGCTCGGCGGCGCGCTATGTGTTACAGCGGGCAATACGGTGTTTACAAACACGCTCATCAACAAGATCCATGAGCATGTACCTGGATTGGATCCTTACTTTGTCATTGCGACTGGCGCGACGAACATTCGCAGCGTTATAAGGGAGGAGTGGCTGGATGGAGTTATCCAGGCGTATAATGATGCTTTGACAACGAGTTTCTATGTTGGTGCTGGAACTGCTTCGGCGACGATTATTGGGGCTTTGTTGGTTGAGTGGAGAAGTGTTAAGGGGAGGGAGATCGAGATGGCGGCTGCCTAGTCTATGGGCTTGACATTCCTTTGGCTGGTTGGTGTTGATGTTGAGAGAGTTATAGGAGGAATACATGGAAAGAGTTGGAGCATTTACTGGCCACGAGCACATGAGTTGATGACATCTCTGTTTGGAGCGTGTTGTTGAACGCGACGATAGTTACCCTGGAGCATCGGCGGGTTGAGTTTGATCACCTGTCAAAGACCGTTAAACGAGATACAGCTTCGGTGCAAGTTCAAAAAAAAAGAAGAAAAAAAGAAGGAAAAAAAAAGGACTTAGTAACAGGATCTCAAGTTGTGTCTTACGCTCCAGCTACTTGTGTTGATGCCGTCGTGAAAGTTGGAGATCGCAAAACACTGCAGACGATGCTTTGAATGTGCAACCTGACCAAGAGAAACTAACAAACCAAGTTTACAAATCTTCATGCATAATAAAGTAAATATATCTAAAATATCAAGTCATAAAACCTTTCACGCTTTTCATTTTAATTCATTATCTTTTTACTGACCATTTGCGCGTGTTGCAAGATGAAGCCGTGAGTGGTGGTTCATCATCAGTGAGCCAGCCATCAGAGTGCCCCGCCAGTTCGACAAGTGGAACTGCATCGCGCTATTGAGAGACTGCATGTAAGCTCATGCCGGCGACCAAAAATCGCTCAGTTCTGTTGTTATGCTCCGGGCACCTTGATGAGTGAACAGCAAACATTAGAACTTTCAAAAAGAAAAAGAGAGGGCTCAACCGGGGATTGAACCCGGGACCTCCTGCAAGAGTGAATAACCCAAAGCAGGAATCATACCGCTAGACCATTAAGCCGAATCAATTTGTTTAGGAATTCATCGCATTATTCTGGTAATTGTATTCTGTTTATCATCTTCTGAAAGTTTGGCCATCCACTGTCAACAACCCAACCCATCCATGTCAAGCCAGCGATAAGCTTATCCTGAGAGGACTGAATCTTGAAATTTCCGATGCACTAGTAAATGCCGTATCCGGCCATCTAGATGCCGTTTCTGTAGTTCTGATATACTACTCGTTGAACATGTGAAGTTATTTCCACGTGTCTCGAACAATAGGCTACGAATGTCAAAGAGATAAAGAGCAGAGCACAAATGTCCCCAACATGACCATGTGAGATCCTCAACAAGACATATCACTTGTTTCTTATCTACACATCATAAAGCCATGTCGGGTTCTATTTTCCTCATGAAGGTGTGCCCAATTCCTACTTCATCCTTCAAAAACAACCCGGGGTATCCGTATTCCTGACTCGCAGTGCAGGGAACATCCGACGCGAGGAACCCTATGTTACCCTGACAAGTTGTCCCGCGTCAGATAACAGGGATGGAATGCAATACCGATTCATCACCACTAACAATACAAGTCGCACCTAAGACCACCTCGCTCAAAGCTTATCAATTCCGCTTTCAGGCGACAGTTTGCGACGGTGGCTTGGCTTTCTCACCATCTCCACTAGCTTATTCGAACAACGTTGAACGAATTCAGCTCAGTATCAAGTTATCTTTATAACCAACGCGTCGGCTGCCGAGACAAGACGGTCAGCTTAGACCAACCCAAACCCAACCTCTCTTATCATCCATAATCATACAATTCTTGCATCCCATTCTAGCCGAGTCTCGCTGACCCGCTGACACGTCAGTCAGTCCCTCGCTGGCAGTTCGTGCACGTTCACCGCAGTCTGAAGCAAAACTCAAGGCGCATAAAGATCCGGGACACGTTCAAAAACTTAATTTGGATACATAAACAAGCGTTTCCCCAGATTTCAATTCCATCAGCAACAGCAGTCATGGCTTCCCTACCCACACCGCTTACTCTCATACAAGAGATTGAAGATGTCGCCATCACGACAGCCGATAAAAAGCTCAATTGTAAGTTGACTCTATAAGTTTATATTGAAGGCTTTACTGATTAGCGGAAAAAGTACCGATATCAAAACCTCTCGGAAATGACCCCCAGACAAAAAGGTCCGGCCGAAGTCGGCGGTCAGGGCGGTCCATCGGTATCTCGACACTATGGTTCCTCTTGGTCAAAATACCCATTATAGTGGTTGTTCTTCTCATAACTTGCGCCTGGTTATGTCTTCAAGGTCGCAAGAAGAAGGAGGCTGTGAAATGAAGCCTGCGACAATTCAAGAACGAACAGCCACGTGTCGGAAACTAGAGCGCCGGTTCGCTCGGCTTCAAAGGTGTCAGCTCTGGGGTGTCACCGACATAGCCTCATGATCCTACCTATTTTTGCGAGATGAGGCCCAGACCGGCGATTACAGAGGCACTGCTCGAGTCTCAAAACCATATCATCCTACACACATCGCAATTATCTCACCGACACCGACACCGAGTCGCTCTCATTCACAGCGACAAGATTACGAAAGAAACGAAGAAAAGATAATGACCACCACACCAACGCAGGTGGGTAAGAGAAGAATTGTCCTCCATGTTTAGGCTACATAAATAAAGTGGCCTAATTGCTAGCCTAAGTTTGTATAAGATGACTAAATTATTTCGTCTCTTATGCTTGCAGCGGCCAATTCTTCTGACACCATGACACAACGATACGTTCTTAGTCACAAGCCGACCAGCGACGAGAACACGGTCTGAGAGAAGACCAACACTGCGCCGCTATTTCAGGAAAGATTCATCTAAAGGAGGCAATTAAGCGATTATGCGGTTGAGTACAGGGGCATTTTTAGCATCAAGCGGCTCTGCGATGTGCTTCTGTCGGCGCACAGGAGAGTAAAGATCGGCAAGCCTTGGCTGACTGGAGGCGCTGACAGTCGAAGTTGGTGATCGCTTCGGGATGACGATTGCCAAAGGGATGATAATGAAACCACGACTGCAATTTGAAAGCGAATCTTTGAACATAATTCTTTGGACATATTTCAATTAAAGAATGTATATATTCATTTTCTGGATCATGAAGCCGGCGCCGTTTTCTCCAATGATTGAACCAACCTGGAGGAGTCATTCCCCGGGCTGCGCTGTAGCCACAGCGGGATCTCCACTGTTTCCCGTCTTGTCTCTCCAGCCGTCAACTGTCAATCGATCTTCATCCAATCTGACTTGCTCCTGATCATGATTCCTAAGAGGGGCTTCTTGATTAGTATGCATCATTCAAAGCACATACGCAACTCTTTGCCTAATGGAATACAATGCAACATCGGTCATCGTCCCTAATGAGGGACACTACCCCATCGGGCTAGAATCTGATTGACAAGGGTCCAGCCTAATATCCTATCGCCTGATAAGGCTGAAGGCTGAAGGCTGAACTTGACCCTGACAACGTCCACCATGTTCAACAGAAAACGTCGTGACCTCACAGATGAGGAGCACCTCAGCGGCTATGATCTCGACTCACCCCTCTCTCAGCGCTGGAAGCCCGAATACTCTGTCCCACGTAACTCACTAGAGTCACGCATCACAGATAAAGAGATCGGCTCTGGTGAAAGACCGCGCCATGTACCACATCCGCTCTCCTTCGGGAGGAACAGACGTGACATGGACACTTTTGCAGGCGGAATTCGACAGAGTAACGAGGAAAGTGAAGATGAGGAGGAGTTTTCTGACCCAAAGCTTTGGATAGAGACGGTTTCCGAGTTGTATATGAATGAACTCGACAACAGAGCAAGATGGGATCCACGGTGGCTTAACGTCACTCGACGAGAGCGCTTCGAGGGTTTGGAGTCGGTTACCATTTCCATGATCGATTATCTCGCAAACGACCAAGTGGAAAAAAGCAAACTCATCACCACGAAGAGAGACCTAGCAGCAGCCATCAACACCAGACCAGACGGTTCTCAAACAAGAGTCATTATGGTCAGCGATCTAAGCCGTTTCGTCATGGGCGCCCTAGGCCAGCTATACTCAGTAGACCCCGAATTCTGGTACGAGCATCTCATAGCCTCAGGCTACTCCGCCAGCGACAGCGGTTTAAAGCTGAAGAACGCAGTATGGATGAACTGGAATGAGAGAGAAACACAGTTTCGACATCGTCCTTTACCTGGAATTGGTCAACGGACGGAATGGAACGTTGCAAGACGGACGGCGAGGAATTGGGCTCATCTTCGCTGGGGAAGGCTTGGTGCGATGCATTATCTCGGTCGACCTGGTTTTCATGAGGATGAGATTGCGGGTCGGATATCTGATGGACGGTGGACTATTGAGCGCGACGTTGTTCTTGATAAGACGGGGTTGCTTTTGACGGACAAAAGGAAGAAGCGCGCTGAACAGAAGATACAGAAGAAGGAAGATAAAGCAGCGAAGAAGAAGGGTAAGAAGGGGCTGGTTCTACTTGAGATGCCGAAGGTAACGGCTAAGCTTGAGGGCACGGCGGATAGGATCAAGACGTCCAATGTCTAACGTCCTTATAGTACTTTCTTTCCTATACTTCGGAGGAATGCGGAGTACTGGAAGGATAGGGATCTTAGGGTCATGGCACCGGAGGGTATTGGATATTGGTCGAGTATTGATAAGGAGGGGAGGAAAACGAGTAAGTACATCCTCTGCTCATGGCTCGCCACACTCCAAGCTTACACATTCTAGTCATTCTGGTCTTTGATCCACCCCGAACGATGCGCAACGACAAAACAAAAGAGACAACCCCATCTCTAACGTTCATGCCCCGAGCAATGGAATTCGAATCGTACACAGACGAAGAACTCTGGCGAACAGCTGATTCAGGAGAGACATATCTCGATCCTCCTCCACCGGTACTCACGAGAAAACAACAGAAAGAAGAGGAGAAGAGACAGAAAAAGAACCGGCCACGGGGTAACGAAGAAGAGAGGTTAAATGCCGCGGGCGTGAACAAAGAAGACCACAATAGCGATTATATCGACTCCAGCGACTCAGAGTATGACGTGGAACATCAAACCAAGCTGAGGAATATATACAAAACTCGACAATCCTACGTCCGCGATCGAGACTTCGCGAGGAAATACTCTCTGTCGACCATGGATCTAGTATCCCGCTACCTAACCTCCACTCCTGACGATTCAATCCCATCTCTCCTCACACGTTTATTCCTCGATGATCTCTGGCAACTCCTCGCCGAACTCCGTCTCATGCAAGACCACATCGATTCCGACCTCGGCGCAGACCTACACATGCACTTGCTCCAAGATGCAGGCACCGTGACACGACAAAACATGGCTTGGATTAGATCTACTCTCCAAGAATTAAACGAGTGGACAGACCATGCTAAAAAGTCAAAGATACTCGACTTTTCCGAAGAACTGGTCGAACTTGGAGAAGAGCTTGTATCTCTAAAGTCAAGGGCTGAACAGACACTCAACTTCCTTATTGCTTCGACGGGAATCACACAGTCGGCGCTTGTTATTGATCAGACTTCTGGTATTAACAAGTTGACGGAACTGGCGTTTTTCTTTGTTCCACTGAGTTTTATCACGGCTGTTTTCTCGATGCAGGTTGCTGAACTTACCGATGCACCGCCTAGTATATGGACCTGGGGATTGTCGCTCGCCGCTGTGTTTCTTGTCACGTACATGATACGTATCTTCTTGCGATCGCCTTCAGTTAAAGACTTCACTAAGAACGTCCGTGTAACAATCCTCAACCGCTGGACACCGAAAAGTCGCTCCTCATCTCTCCGTCTTGACTCCATCAGCAACCGCGCCATCTGCAAGTTCATATGCGCCTTCATTGCAGTAATGTCCTGCGCCTGCGTGTTCATCGCGGTGTGTCTGGTATTTGTTTTCCTTCTCTACTTTGGCCTATGGGCTGGGATAGCAGGTACAGCATTGTACTTTATCATCACCAGGTGGCCAGAGGCCGCGGTCCTCGCTCCATGTTTCGTGGCGATTTGTATCTCAGCGGTGGGGTTCGGTGCGGTTTGTTATTGGAACAAGATCATAGGACAGCGCTTAGAAGAGTGGCTCGATGGTGCTGGTGACTGGATTCTGTCCTTGTTTCCGGAGAAATGGGGGACGGACTTGGTCGATGATGAGGATCTGGATCGGGAGGGTGTTAAGACATATGCTCGACAACGGATTTTGTTCCCGTCTAGCTAGTACTTGGGCGGTTTATTGCATTGAGAATGACTATAGAGGAGGTGATTAGCTGGCAAGTTGCATATCCTGTGCCTTGGATCTGTAACTTCCCACTCTTCTATTGAGGCTTTCCTCCGAAATCATAAAAGATGAAATAATTTAGTTACCTTATGCCAGCACTTAGGATACTTTGTTTCAGAAGCCTAAGCCTCAGAAGATATTTAGTGCGGTACCTGTCTGTCCCTGAACCTCATAGAAGAGTAAGTTGAAGGAAGTTTTGTCGGAGACGTGAACTATAACAGATACTTTCGTCTTTGTGTACCATCGATATCCAGATAGGCAAATTATTTCGTCTGTTATGTGCCGACTCGAAGTAGGAAGGGATGCAGCTGCGACGCAGCTGCCCGGCAGTGTTTGTTTTATCAGAGACAAAGATGCAGACTTCCGTCTGGTTGTGCACTGCAACAAACAGACTTTCATCTGCCGATGGATGGGAGGCCTAGGTTTCCAACAAACAACATCTTCTCCCACATCACATCTTTCGAAAGGCATCTCTTTAACATCCATCACCATGAAAGATTCCGGCGAGCACTCAACGGATGCTCTATGCGCCTCTTCGCTCTCCAGCGGTCTCCGCAAAGCTCTCATCGAAGGAAGATATCCCGACGTCACTATCACCTGCGGCAACCGCGATTTCAAGGTCCACCGTCTGGTTGTTTGCACCCAAAGTGCGTGGTTCGATTTGGCCTTCACCACTCCGCCTAAGGTACTTCAGTGAATCACTGCCATAAATCTATCCTAACTTTAGTAGAAACGCACCATAAAAAACGTGGAGATCAAGAATGTCGAGCCGGAAGTGTTTCAACGATTTATCGAATTCCTTTACACAGGGACGTACACCCTCGATGGCGATACGCCTGCGCAGGAAGTTGCGAGTTTGAAGGCCGAGGAGATCGAAGCTAGATTGAAGCACCCCCCCGGATGTGCACTTCCTGCTGCCGAACCCGAACGGATGCAGGTTGATTCGCCGAAGCGCTCTGTTAGAAGATCTACTAGGTTGAACTCGACTACAAGCTCGACAGGCGAGACGCCCGCCCCCGAACAGCGTCAACAACATGAAAAGCCCCCTCTGCAGGCCATTGAGATGGCCCTGAAGCTCTATCAAGTCGCCGTAACCTACGGCGTACGGGCTCTTCAACTGCACACTCGAGAGCGGTTTTATATGGCCGGTAACGGCCGTTGGGTAACGGCGTCATGGGCGGCTGAGAGCTACGATGCGACAAAGGAATTCGAAGAGATCCTGCTGGACATTTATGCGATTCAAGACGCGGACCCACTATGGCAGGTAGTCATTATGATGATAAAGTCTAAAGTCGAAAGAGACGAGATGAAAAAACGGATGAAGCAGATGACTGTCGAACACCCAGATCTGGCGGACTGCCTTGTTGAGCATATGCGTGGTACGGCTGACGAGATCACGGTAGCTGGTAACTAGAAAGAAGACCAGGAACAGCAGGCATACGAAACAAGGGATCAAGAAGGGCATGAGGGCTATCCTAACCCTTAGATTATCAGAATAAATTAGGCTATGCTTGTCTAACTTGCCATAAGGTGACCAAATTGTTTCGTCTCTTATTATGTATTTGTCTAACTTACTGCGGATGGCGGGCTCGTCCTTCTGTTGCCATGGCGGCTCAGTTTGGCCAGTTCCTCAAAGGTATCTCTGCTCAGCAGCAGCAGTCAATCGGCCTCCTCACCGACGTGCAAGACGTCACCGTTCGTGAGGGTGCTGCGACTCGTGAGGCCATGACTGCCTCTGCTCAGGAGGCCAACACCAACATGAACGTCCTTGGCCAACTTGTGGCTGAGCGGCGTGCTTTCTTCGCCGGAGTTTCAGCTGGCAACCGTCCAGAGGTGACCAGGTTGTTTCGTTCAGCAGCCAACCCTGATGAGGGGAGCCTTATCCTTAGAGCTTGGCGGTATGATGTAGTCGTGACATTTGTCTGAGTATGGAAGTGCCCGACGGAGGCTTCATGGCTATCTGTATGCTTGGGTACAGATATGTCTGTCTACGAGCTGATGCGTCAATCGACGGCACTCTCCCACATTACCGAAGCCAGAGCCACGCGGCATGTGAAGTTGATGCTTGAACTGGACTGGTCGTGACCAACAAGGAGAAAGACAGTAGAGCTGCTAGATGTTCTGGAACGGTCTCTTGCGTGTCTTCACAAGGACTCACATGGATAGAAGCTCTGCGGACAGACCATTTGCCGCAGCCATACCTGTAACTGACTACGAGCCATAGAGCATGAGTTGGGCTTGATGGTATGATGTGGTCGCGATATGTTTGTACTGCCGAGTATGGAAGTTACCGATGTTGGCTTCGTGGCTATACTGCATGCTTGGGCACAGATATGTCTGCCTGCGAGATGATATGTATCAACCATGTCAGTATGATGCCGCGGCCAGGAAGCCACGTAATTAATGAGCTTGATCTTGACCGGTCGTTGGAGAAACGAGGAGTCTACAGCTTTTGCTGTAGAGCTACCAGGAATCTGGAACGGTCTCTTGCGTCTCTCCACGGAGACTTGCATGGATGGAAGCCTTGCGGACGAGCAGTCAGGCCATGCATCTAACCTCGAGTCAGTTCGTCGATTTCCTAATTCAGTTCGCGGACCTTGGCATGAGCTGTTGGTGGTCTCCGACCAGAACTATCTGATCACGACTGGGGAATAACGCCGACATTATCTCAGCTGGCTCTTCAACCATTAAGATTCGAGGACTCAATGCTGCGATTAAGCTATGATGCTTGATTAACCAGGCTGTAGTACAACTTAAGATCTTGGTCTCTTATTTGTAAGAATTTTGGCGTCGTTTGTCCGTCTGTTCTCGGATGCCTTGTCTGTCTGCTGCGTTGTCCAATCTCGGCCATTACCCAAAAGATACGTTTATACGTCTACCAACTGTAGTGGGAATCACATGGACAGCGAGATTTACGTATTTGTATATCTTTTCGCATACAGCAACAAGGATCAAGAATAAGCATTTGTAATTTGAGCCGGGAACCGGGCAACAACCTGACAGTCGAATGCCAAGACGTTGAACAGATGGCAGACACATGGACTGTAGATCAATCGCCCGTCTCCGGTTTGTCCAAGCTCCGAACATCGGCCCCACAGTAAGCGGACAAACGGTTAAGCCAAGACAAGAGAGGAAATGCCCGATTCTTGACTGTCACTGTCGTCATTTGTGATCTGCGCGCTGCGCCCTGTAAGTTACAGGCTGTAACTCCATATAGGTGTGGTTTCTGCGTTGCATCAAAGGATGGAAAGTGACATGTTGTACGTAAGCGCTCCATCCTCCTCATTAAGGCGGACTCCCATGCAAGCCCGTTTCATTTCTAGCCAGTCAGCTATTTTGCGTTCTTTTCTTGTTAAACGCTGGCGCTGCATGGAAAACATGGCTTATGGGCTGAGGTTTTTGTATTCAGGGGGTTGACGCCTCATGCAGTCAAAATTACAGGTGGTGTTACAACAAGGCTACAGCCGATGGAAGCTAAAAATATGGATATGTTTGCTAAGCACTAAGGAATAGTCTCAAGTAAATTGCCCCTTTGAATTTGAACAGTTATCGATAAATCAAATCTCCTGAATATCGGTCAACTTACGCTCAGACTTGTAACAAGCTCCGTGCTTAGAAGGAGCTCGGAATGTTTCATCGTGGGTTCGTCAACCTGCAAACCCAGTGGAGTCTATGGCATGTGCCAACTCTTGGGGCTGGCTGGGCGCTGTAATGTACCCATTTTAGCCATTTTCAAAATGCACATGCAGCCCCCAACAAACTTGGAATTTACAGAAAGTCACTCAAAAGTATAATCATGTCCGCGGCTTGACTTACCCGAGGAACTTCAATGGCTTGTTCCTTCGCCTTAACATGGACATTAGCCCCAGGGCTATCACAGCCCTAGGCGTATGCTCATCCAATTAGAGTCCGATGATCACTCAGGAATTAGCTCCTTGGCCTAAAAGTATGCCGCGCCCATCCCCTGTGGCTTCCAGCTTGGAGGCGCAAGGGTAGATCAACACGCGTTGGCCGTGGAGCTGAGAACATGTACCTCCCCTCCATAATTGGTAGAAGGAGTACTTGATAAGATTAGGACCCGTATTCAATCTACGACGGGCAGGGTTTAGAGTGGGAAACTGCCGATGTACCGTCCCATCGACCTCCTGTCTGCCTTGTCAAGCAAGTCAAACTCATCTTCGTTACAGTCGCTTGACCTTTTTCACTCCTTTAGATCGTCACTCTTTCCTTTTCTTTGGCCGTTCCCCAACCCTGTTTTTTAAAGTTATTCTTTACCTATTCCCCTACATAGTGGTTACAACTTGTATATTGCTTCGACAGGCGCCACTTTTCGGCCTCTCCCTTGCACCTACTACACTTCCAATTCTATACCTACAACATTTGTTCTTCTGTTTTGTCTTCCATATACAGCTTCATGACTCATGGCTTCACACATTGCCCTGCCAGGCGCTGCGCGTCCTCGTCAAAGGTACCGTGTGAATGGGTCCAATTGGCGATGGATTAAGAAGGGTTTTACGTTACTGTTTGCGTTTGTCGTTGCTACTTTTTTACTTTACCGCTTAGTATGCACCCTGTCTTAAGCTTAAGTTTTACTGCTGACCGTCATTAGATCTTTAATGATAGTGTTTGGAGACCTTACGGACCGATATTAGAAGACACGAGAATCACACCTGCGAATATTTCCTCTGGCGATCGAAAGTTTGTTATTGTACTGCCCGTCGACGACTCGAGTCCCGATCTTTGCAAAGTCATCAGCAGCGCAGTCGCTTTGGGTTATCCAGCTCCTGTTATCGTTAACTGGAAGAAAGACTTCCATACCGACGCCGATGGCATTGGTCCTTCGCAGTTGGGCAAGATCACCGGAACACTCAACTATCTACAATGGGCTACTGGTGATGAGGTTTCTGAAGACGAAAAGCTGGGGGAGGACGATCTGGTGCTGATGCTCGACGCCCACGATATTTGGCTACAACTACCACCCAGCGTGCTCCTAAACCGATACTATGCCAGCAATGAACGAGCGAACAAGCGCATTGCAGAGGAGTATGGTTTCTTCGACAAGGACCTCATGCAGCAAACCATCATCGCAGCCGCGCAAAAAGGCTGCATCGCCCCACGCGACAAAATCTCGAACCTCTACTGCCACGACATTCCCGACAGCACCCTCCCCGAGAATGTGTTTGGCTTCTTGACGGACTTTAGCATCGGACGATACAAATACGTGCGACCCAAATATGTCAACAGTGGTAGCTTCATGGGTCCTGCAGGTGACATGCGACGATACTTCCAACGCGTCAAAGATCGCATGGACCAGGACCTTTTGGAAGTCAGGTCCGCTGAGGATCTTGCTGGTGATCAAGGTATCTTTGCCGAGGTCTTTGGCGAGCAGGAACTTTGGCGCCAACATGTTCACGAAGATGACTTTGCCGCCGATAACCCCGGCAAGGAGGCAGCTATGTCAGCACGACACGAATTTGAGTATCATGTTGGTCTGGACTACGCGCAAGAGCTTTTCTACCCAACTTGTTACTCCGAAACTGGCGGATACTTTGTTTCTCTTGACGATGCCTCTTCCATCTCCGAACACTCGAGCAAAGCAGGCGTGTCGCCCCCACGCATCGGCGGTGTCCCCAACGACATTTCCGTCGCAGAAGCTCCTCTCGCACAATTAGACAACGACGGCTCATGGGGCGACGTCTCGCTCTACGTCGACTTCTGGACAACCTCTGTCCCCGTCGCAATCCACCACAACGCCTGGCGCGACGGTCTCAAGAGCCGAAGAACAGAATGGTGGGATAAGACGTGGTACTTTCCCCACCTGCGCAACCTACTGGAGGCGCACATGAGCGCAAACAACACGGCGCCGCTAGCGAGCATTGCCGATACTCTGAACGTGTGGTCCTATGGCGCAAAGGACAAGGGAAGCGCTTCGCTGCTGTTTGGCAAGAACAAGGAGTCCAAGGCCTGGCAGCTACGGGCTACGGATTGGAATACTGTGTGTCAAGCGAGTAATGAAGAGACGCATTGGTATGACGAAGTTTTCCGAGATGGAAAGGGTTTACTATAGTGATTGGCTCATTCGGGTAGGAGTTACATTCATAGCGTGCATTCATGACAACTAATCGATTACGACCATTTTATTCTTGGTTATTTCCCACTATCGTCTTGGTTATTCTCTTGGCTTGACTTGGCTGTTCTTAGCCATCGCGATTATGAAGCTCTTGTGATTTTGACGTCTGCCAATTTGTCTTGGCTGACGTCTCGGCCAACCACGACAGGGATTAAAGGTACCTGCATACAACTAACTCGAACAGCGTTAGTGGAAGCTGACGAGTACCGTGCTCGGCCATTGCGCCGCGCGGCGGGCGGGAATCGACGCTATTGAAGTTCAGTCGACGGTGATGAAGCTTTGACTGTGAAATGGCGTCGAGAAAGATATGGCGAGAGGAATGGGATGACGACGGATTGATGTTTAGGTATAGAATTATGGCGTTGATCAATTCTTCAGCAGAGCTTAATTACAGTGCAATGGAGGAAGTGTAGCCGAAGAGGAGGGCGGAATTAATTCGGTTAACTTGCCGGCGGCGCGGATATAAAATGCTACGATTGGTTGATGTACGGTGAGCTGATTGTTGTATCACGAGTTGGTAATTTCTTGATAAGATTACAACACGAGAAGGATTGCTTAGCTTCTTAGGACTGATTAGCTTCCTAAGACTGATTGGGTTTTTAAGGATTCGGTTGTTTTGTTTGTTCGGTGGTATTAAGGTGAGAGTTTTGTGATGAGATGTTGTTGAGATAAGATGCTCGTGAAACACCAATGATCTTCACGATCAAGTTGAATCCTCGCCTGAGAACTGATCGGACCTCATGAGTAATAGTGACTTTGAGATCGCGGTCGTCATAAGTGATAGCTACGTCGGGATATCTCCCTTTGATAAGCGCTCTACCAATCCTTGTAGGGACCGAACAGGCGTATAGAGCACCTGTGAAATGCTCCTCGTAGCGATGAATGTTTTGGAAAGGATAACGAACTTGTTTATTGATATTACCATGGCTCATAGGAAATCTTGTCATTGAACTATCCCTCTGTGACTCAAGTAGTTGAGCCTCTTAGGTTTGAGAAGCTCTCACTCTCATTTCATATAAATTCATACCACTGTCACTCAGCCTGCCACCCACGAACAGTCAAAACAGCATCCGCAAACTCATTCGGCGCCTCCATAGGAAATGCATGACCAACATCAACCTCTCTCCTCTCGAACCGGGCCCCAAATTGTCCCCTATGACTCGCAGTACCACCTCGTTTCAACGGATCCCTCAACCCATCCAATGCAACAGTCGGCACCGTAATCTTCGGTTTCGTGGCAAGAATATCTTCCAACTTCTGCAACTCTGGGTCGCCTTTTGCATTTCCAAAACAGAATCTGTAGGCGTGTATAACAACGTCTACAAAGTCAGGATTATTAAACGACTCTGCTGTGCGAGCGTAGAAGTCCTCGCTGAATGAAAAGGTTGGTGACCATTGCTCCCAGAGCATTCGACACAAAGACCGTCGGTTTTCTGCTAAACACTTTTCTCCGCGTTCTTGTTGGAATAAATATTGATACCAAAACGAACATTCCAAAACTGGCTCAGAGGGGATTTGAGAACTTGATATATCCACAATATCATACGAAGCATACGACACAAGACCACATACACGTTCTGGCCAAAGTGCAGCTGCAACACAACATGAGACACCTCCCCAGTCAAAACCGCCGAGTATAGCCTTTTGGATATTCAACGCATCCATTAGTTCGATTACATCTGAGCCTAGAGCAGCTTGCTGCCCGCTTCGCATGGTTTGTGAAGAGAGGAAACGTGTTGATCCGAAACCGCGGAGGTAAGGAACTATAACTCTGGCGTTTTTTGATAGGAGTTTGGGGATGACTTCATCGTAGGCGTGGATATCGTAAGGGAAGCCGTGGTATAGAAGGACTGGCCAGCCTGTTGGGGATCCATGATCGTAGTAACCTACTTCTAGGGTGCGGGTCTTGATGGTTTTGAAAGACATGATGGGAATGAGAGTTGGATAAGATGAGAGTGATATGGTGATGGGAACAGTGAGGATTTTCTAATGAAGTTGCGCCCTGTAGGTGACATGGGCGATATCAGCTGACGTCAGATTGTCGAAGAACGTCTCCTTGCGTTTATCTGTTCTTCTGGATTTATCTGCGATTTGATACAAACCTCAAGTCTTCTATCGTATCAAATCAGGTAGATTTATAAACCTGGAATAACGATACCCTGAAGTGTTTGGAGTCAACCAGTCTGGCTCATACGAGATATGAATTTATCAACGAGCTCATAGCTTAAAGCGTTCTTCTTTCACTTACATTTAATACCTTTAGTTTCGAAGGCAGCTTTGTAAATATCGAATGTAATGGTATGAAGCTGTGCGTTGAAAGGCTTATAGTAGTAGTCACGATACAGTGCCTGGGAGTAAAGAATTCATATATGAATGGATGTCACTATCTTGATTCGATATTGTCTGGTTTGTCTTCTGTGCATGCCTATGGGGTTGGGCTGAATACCTTCGTCCAATGGCCGCAGCATTCAAGTCTTCCGGTGCTTAAGACCGAATCAGGAGAAAATGGTTGGGGGGGAAGCTTTCATAGCACATTGGTGAGGTATTGCTGAATACAATATATCGCAATCAAGTAGATCTCCCCATGAACTCTTTGAAGTAAGAATTGTATGATTAAAATGTTTCAAACGCTAGTGTATCATATGTATGACTGCTAGTTATAACAAACTCTGCCATCTCGTCGCAAACTCATCTCACAACCCATTCTCCGGAATACTCCGGCAGGCAGCTTCTTCTTCGAGTCCGCTTCAAGGCAGCCTTTGAGTAAATTTCGCACATCTCATCTATCTCGAGCTGGGCTTGATGTCTTCTCCATGCCTCCTCAATGTTTTCGTTTTCAGTCCATGTGATCTTCCCCTTCGTGAGGCTTTCAACCTGGGCATCCCAGAACTCCCCGTATACCTCGTAGAAGAATTTTTGATTGAGGTCCTCATCCCAAAGACGTAGCAAGGTGCCTTTTTCTGATTCGACTGTTTCCATGGAGCAGAATGTGGTGGATGACCGTTTTATCATTGATTCCCTCAACCACCTGAGAATACCAGCGAAATCGTGAATGTAATCCTTTTGACCTCTCCGTGCGCTCTCATACACCTCACAGTGGGCGTCTGCTGAGTCAAACCTAATGGCACGGAGCCAGGTGGAGTTAGAATTCGATTTGAGGACAGCGCAGACATGGTAGTCGAGTCTCGTGAACCAGTCAAAGGGCACTTCTGTTGAGAGCATGCCACTGTTGTGAATTTCATCACCATATTTGTGCATCAAGATAGTAGCTGTGTATTTAGCGATAGAGTTCTCGGTGTTGTTGTCTACCTTGATCATAGCCTTGCCTTTCTGAGCGTTTTCAGGTACACTATTGCCTCCGTCGGTAGCAGTAACAGTAGACGGGTCGGGGCATAGTACTTCATAGGGAAAGACAACTAGGCAGTTGAGGCCACCGAAGTTGTATCTCACTGCACGAAATGGGCGCCTCCAATCTTTTGATGTAATTGCAAACAGTATGGCATTATGAAGGCTGTCGATGTGCCCGGTTTTGATTTCTTCGCGGTTGTATAGAAAAAGCGTGTTTCCCTAAAGTTGCAATCTTATTTGCCCCAACTCCCGAGCGTTCTCGGGGGTAATGTTGTTGAAATACATGGAACAGCATGCCAAAGTGCCGGCATGGGCAATGATATCGATGTTATCGAATCGGAAGTCAGGGTTCACGGTTTTAATATTCCTCACCAACGCATTGAACAGCCATCCAAATCCAAACTTGGGAGGAATGTCCAACGGATCCAATTGAAAAGGAAGTTTCGTCGGATGGGAGTATCGAGGCCGCTCGCCTAGCTAAGTTAGTTCGACTGCACAACAATTCTGCATGAGAAGGAGAGACATACCTTGTGAGCAAGCAATTTCTGGCATGTATGTTCCCACCGGGAGCGCGTCATCCACATTGAAGTCGCATACGACCTCATGTTCGAGGTCACGGGTAACTGGAGAGCTGAGAGGTTCCATTTTGGCGATGAACTCAGTTTCAATTGGATATCTTGTCCATCGGTCCTCCCTGGCTGGGATCTCCTCCCTGGTTGGGATCTCCTCCCTGGCTGGATCCTGCCCCTTAGCTGGATCCTCCTCCTTGGCTGGGGCCTCTTGTTTGGCCGGGATCTCCTCTTTGATTGGGACCTCCTTGGCCTGGGACTTCCTCTTTGCCTGGAACCTCTTCTTTGCCCGGGACTTCTTCTTTGCCTGGAGCCTGCGCATGGCGATGGTGAAGAACCGAACAGTGGCAGTGCTGACGAAAAATGTATGGAAGGCAAACGAGTGGACAGAAAAGATGCTGCGATGTGATGATGTTGGTTGGTGATGAAAGGTTGAGGTTCTAGCTGTGCCCGAGAAGGCCTTTGTAGGGAGTGATTCACAATGAAGGCAGGCACCGACGATGAACGACCTCCACCAGAGCACCTGCCTCAGCCCGCCAACCTTGCTTCCTTCCCGTCAGGATCTCAGAAGAATCGGCCGAGGGCATGAGACGAAATAATTTGGTCATCCTGCGCTAGCTTACAGGACATCTCTTCTGACACACACCTCTACTTCCTCAATATCATCTCTCACATCCACAAACATAGAAAGAACTGTGTATTGGAAAGAGCATCGACATTACATTGCATTGCTAACAAAAGGTATCTGAATCCATCCCAACAAAACGCCTGTTCATTTTCATCCCAGAACAGCCAACAACTTATTAAATGACCGTCGTCGCTTTTTACCCAAAAGAAATCTCACATCTCTTAGAAACCCCACTCATATTATCTATGTTTATGCTCCTCCGAAGTCTCATTATGAGAAGGCAATTCTGACGCAAAGTTCTGCTGTCCCAGCGCAGGCGATTGATATCCTCCCGTGGACTGAGAGAATGCGCTGTTGCGGTCGCCGGCAGATTGGGTTGACTGCGACCATCGTGGATCGTAGGATCCTGTTGAGTTGCGATAGTTGGCGGGTGGGTGGCCTGGACTCGGCTGAAGACCTGGGGACTGCTGGGGGTGGTAATAATCACCCGGCAATTCCATGGGGAAGCTCTGGATGTTGGTCTTTGGAGGGACGGGTGGTGCTTGTTGCTGGTACTGCCCAGGTGGCGGTGTTTGAGTTGGGTAGACGTATGGGCTTTGCGGGTATTGAGATCCGCCGTTGTCGGGGTTGGCGTAATGGTATGTTGGTGAGCGCTGAGGTGGAATGGGCTGCTGATATCCGTAGGGTTGCTGGTACGAAGGACCTGGGCTCATGGATGGTGGACCAGGTTGGGGAGCATTGTATTGAGTGTCTGGCAGACCGGTAGCCTGATGTTGAAGAGCCTGCTGTCGAGCTTGACTGCTCTCCGATCGATCGTTGGGATTATACGTCTTGAGCTTTCCATCCTGGAACATAGCCTTCAACAAACCAGCATCAAGAAGCTCAGCCTTCTTAACCATACGGTTAACCATATCAACACTGGCCTTTCTCGACTCCGCCTTGACAAAACCCATCAGGGTAATGTTCGCCTTGAGATCAACATCAGTACGCAGATAAAGACCCTCCTTTGGCGCACCAAGCTGCTCAAGACCAAGTTCCGGCTGCTCCGGCGGTTCAATACCGGGCTGATTTCCCATGATTCGGTACTTGTTCCTCATGTCGATACCGAGAGGGATATAAATATGACTCTGCATGCCCCATGGCATATCGTGGAAGCAGCCATTAAAGGTAAGCTTTCCGGAGCCCATCTTTCCCAAGCCAGGGAGATACTGGATGCGCTCGGTGATCTCATACCAGGTGCTGTAGTACTCGTCGGCGGCGGCATTGCGAGGTGCGGGGATGGGCTTGTGGCTGAGGACGAGAGGGTTTAGGGTGATGATTTCGCTGTGAGAGTGCAAGAGGTCGATTGCGAGTTGTCGCGGGATGAAGCCCGGGATGGGCGTGATGATGGTTAAGGTCTCCTTCTTTTTCAACATGATGACGGTTTGTTATGGTGCAGTATCGGGTTGCGTGTTTCAGCTGCAAGGTACGATGCTTGCAGCCACGATCGGTAAGGCTCTCAAATATTCAGTGTCGGCCCAACATCCAGAGTCGTCGTATCAATCGTAAAAACGTGTCGCTAACCAATTCACTTCGTAGAGGCTTTATCTTTACTTCGTAAGTCGCTTTATCGCGCTGATTAATTGACGACACCTTGTGTTCCAAAGCTGAAGAGGGGGCAGAAAGGGTTTCGCAAAAGTTGAGGGGGGACACGAGGGTATTAAGTCGGTTTAAAGCGAACAGGGATCTAGACCAGCCACTGGGGACCAAACTGGGACTGTGTGATGGAATCACTTGGCTTCTCTTGGGCTAATGTACTGTAATTGTTTATTAAACCGCCACGACAGATGAGATGACGTGAGACGGGCTGTTCCATTTGCTGGGCGATAATGATCAACCGCCAAAGCGACCAAACAAGGGCCGACATTTCAATACCCATAACATCATGTCGTAATTCTCTTGCTTAGACCGACTCTTTTTCTCCCTTCCTTCGTCTCATTCGGCAGATGGAATTCCGGGGACCTCGCTTCAGCCCTGTCCCCACGATGACCCAGTAGCCAAGACCTGCGCCTCAAGATCCGCGACGTATCTCATACTATTCGCAGAGGGGATCAATCAGCACGGAATTGTGAGTATCCGAGAGAGGAAGAACACTGCGCCTTTACATCTGATCGCCTTTTGAGAGTCACTCGTAAATTAAATTTGTCTTTTGACGCGCGGTCGCAGAGGCTTGGTGAGATTATAGCTCCGTAGGTACCTAAGGTAGCTCCGTCCAGATTACAACATCAGAGGCCGGGGTCTGTTCGTCTGTTCTTATCGATAAGAGCATTAACCTTAGATAAAGATAAGCTTTTATTAGGGTTGTTTCACTGTAGGTACAGTATTGTTGCTGTAATTTCCAGCAAGCCAAGTGATGAGCGGTCAGGGAATTTATTATGGTTGCTCAGCTATAAACAGCAGTATTCGTCTATTAGTTTCAGATTTATTTCTTTAATTCCCGCTTACGTGCTGCGCCTTATTATTGCTGCCCGCTCATCTTCAGCTCGGTTCAATTATGGAGCCAGCCCTATGGAAGGATCTGTGCTGATTGCTAGCTAGACGATGTTGGAAATGGGAATCCTAGGTCTAGATGTATTATTGCTCTGTATTATTGCTCCTCTATTCTATCCATTATACCAACACGTAGACACCTCTCCTAAATAGTTTCCTCAGGGTTCTTCCCTACCATCAAATACATAGGTGTAAACAACTTCCTCTTCCCACCCTCGACCAAAGCATCCGCCCCCTTGGCCAATCCATCAGCCGTCTTCCTCGTTCCCTGAGGCGCAATCCTGCACGTCTCCAACAATCCAATCAAATTATGCATCACCAATCTCCCCCACTTATTCATTCTGAACACCGTCAATAGATCACTCCAACTCTGCGCATATCGCATGTCACTGTCCAACGGCCAGTACCACGGTGCTGGTCCGTCATCCGTAGCTGCAAGATCCTCGTGGTGGAGTAGTTCGAATCCTGCTGCTTTGATGGCTGATAGTCCGTGGTCGATCTTGAACATCTGGGCGATGCCATCGCCTAGTTCGATGTCGAGACGGATGCGTCGTTGTTCTAGATCATCGTTGTCGTAGGCATCTGTCATGAGCCACTCGTAGACACCAAAGATACCGCCTGGTTTGAGGACACGTCGGATTTCGCTGTAGACGCCTTCTAGGGAGGGGGCGTGGACGGTTGCTTCGATGGCATAGACGGCGTCGAATGAGTTGTCAGGAAAGGGCATTTTCTACCACTGTTAGCTCATTCATCCCGCCATGAAAACGATTTACTAACCATGAAATCGCCCTGAACAAAGTTGAGTTTATCAGACAATCCCTCCTTCTCAGCATAGATACTCGCACGTGAGACTTGATACTCGTTGATATTCAAACCAGTAACATGAGCTCCCGTAAACTTGACGATTTCTCGAGCAGGTCCACCAACACCGCATCCGACGTCGAGGACTTTCATCCCAGGTTTGATACCGATATTGTGTGCGAGGTAATGTTCGTGTCGAGCGATAGCTTGATGGAAGGGTTCACCGTAGGCGAATCGACAGAAATGAAAACTTTGAGACCATCCGTACTCGTAGAGATCTGTGGCGAGGTTGTAGTATCTGTTCAGTCAGTAAAGAATCATTTGAATCAGAGCTGCCATGTCTTACTGTCTTGTCAAACTGGCATAGTTGTCGGTTCTCTCCTGTCTGACAGCTTGTACTTCGTCCTCGGCTTTCTTGTTATCGAAATACTGAAAGTATTCGTCGACAGCGGCAGCATGTGCTTTGTTGTCTTTGTTCATCATGGCTCGCATTCCTCCTCTTGACTCCTTTGATTTTCGGTGAAGAACATTGTCGAAGGCTGAGTTCTGGGCCTCGTCGTAGGAAATCAGTTCGTTGGTTGACATGTTGGCGGTTTAGAAGAGAAGACTAAGAGAAGAGAGGAAGAAGGTTGATGAGCTGATTTGTGGTCTGACTTTAGGAGAGATTTGTTTACTTATATAGAAAACTTGAAGTTGACATGGAAGCGCCTTTTGATATTCCAAGCCCCTTGGAACATCGATATCTGACTGCATATGCAATCCGTATTCTCTAACTAGTTACTTACAACACTTACATCGCAAGTATGGATGCCTTTACGAAAACGAACAAGAAGTTATTACAGGAGTTGTCATCTCGGACATACTTGAGGTTTGTTGATACAGAGTACGAATACGAGACTCGCACCCGAATGCGAGAACTGATAACGAGAGCTCCTTACACCGTAATGGCCCGGTTTAATACGTCTAGATTATCGCTCAGGATCTGATCTGATCTGTAGATGTGAATCTCAGCCAATCGGATTGCCGATGACACCCGTTTATCTCGACGCGAGCCTGTTCCTGCAGGTCGCTAACCAGCGCAACGGTTTGGATATCCTTGGCGACGTTGCGTCAAATGAACCCTCTGCTGGTCTTTACACTGTCGGTCTACTACCACTTACAGATGGCTTATTGTGCATAAGGTGTGAAATATGGTCCGTAATTGAACTCGTCAGTGTTCGTATTCGCGCCGTCGAATCCGAGTTAGTCCGAGTTGTTGGATCCGAGCTGTTCAATCGGGAAGAGTGAGTGCAGTTAAGTCTGTACAGCCTCGCCAAGTATTAATTAAGGATTGGGACACTGTCAATTCGTCTAAACGGGATCCGTAACTCTATTCGCAAGGCACAGGAGGATGGCTTCTGTACAGCGTCGCCGACATGGAGCATAACTGCCACTCCAGTGTACAACATCGACCAACCAACAGATCTCCTAGCTGTAGCTGACGACTCTATGAGCTTGAGAACAACCTTTTTCTATGTGCCACAGACCGACCCAACAGTCTATAGTTCTGGCCAGGATGGTTAGGCGCCCCCCTACTCTGGCCCTATCAGTTACGTCCTCCAGGGCGCTCCGAATTACGTTGTCAACTCCATCACTCACACCAACAACCCACCTAAGAAATCTCTATCGTTTGAGGTCCGCTTGTAAAAGCCATACAAAAAGGCTGTTGTCAACAACCAAGGAAGAGGTTGGTTAGGTTTCGAGTCGATCAAGACTCAGAACATGACCGACAATATTACTACCGTCCAGAGCTACCTCCAAGCCTTGCCAAAGGCTGGCATCAAGTCCAAAATCGACACGCTCAACTTTGACAACAACTTCTTGTCATCTCAGACCACCGATTATCAGGCAGCGTCTACTGTGAAGAACGAATGGGACATTTACATCGTGAACAAGACTTTTGACAAGACCGCAACTAAGCAGGATAGAGTGCAATAAAGGGGAAAGCTTGTCATCAACACCGTAGCTCTCAACGCAATGACTTCCAACACAATGGATCGAGAGATCATCGCCAACGCAGTCCTCAAGTCCCATCGATGGCAGACAGCTCCACTGGGAGTCCTGTCCAGCTAAAAGACTAGGTTATGTCGTTAGCTATTGGGGGATCTGGGATTCAATAGAGTTCCATCCATGAACATGGGTAGTTTGAAGATGATATCGTTATAGTGCTGAATCAACATCTAAACTTTGCCCCCAGGACTTCCCAACTGGGGACACCATCTGCAGCCAGGCACCACAAGTCTAAACTAATCGTTTGCTCCTAAGGCTCTCCGCAGTGATTCAGCGGCTTATGTCTTTATCTGCGATTATGGATGTACCTTCTGCAGCTAACATTTGCTCCTCCTTCACATTTGCACGAAGGTTGCTATGGTACCATCCCCAGTCAAATTTATTATTACCTCCCGTCCTTCCCTCCTTCTTTCCTTCCACGACCAAACTTGTCGTTACTTCTACACATATGAGTGCCCACGCCTCCTTTTGCTTCCTTTCTCCTCCACCTCTTCATCTCTCTCAGGCGTCCCATCCCACTACCCCATTTCCCGTCTACAACAGTTTAACATTGCCCGAGATGCCCATATCACAAGAATAAAAGGAACACGGGTAACGGAATAATTGCCTTCTAAGTCTTAGGGCGCCAAAATAAAGTAGCCTAAGTGTTTCTCTAACCTCTCATAAGATAACTAAATTATTTCGTCTCTTATGCTCCCGGCGCCGGCGGCCAATTCTTCTGACACCCTGATACAATCCCGTATACAGGAAACGAAACCGGATTTCAGACTACTCTATGTCCACGCGGCCTGCTTCCTTGTTGTTCCTTTTGACTGTCTAAAGGATGAGGGCTGGCTCAACCCTCAAACCACCTCCCAGGAGCTCAATAACAGAATTTCACAGCCAATATCGCTGGTCAAGTACTGTAAGTCACATCCTATTGATAGCTCTTATACCCAATACTAACAGAATCCAGTGCTTAAGTCAATACAGGGAAAAGATCCAACCGCAAGTTCTGAAGATACCAGGAAGAAGGACCGAAGGCAGGCAGAAATTGAGATTTGTCGCGAACGGGATGGCGGCCGCTGTGTCTTAACCGGTACTATCAACAGCGAAGCTGCACACATTATACCGCATTTCTGGTGTTCCTGCAAAGTGAACACAGACCGATAGAAGCGCATGAACAAATGCGATCAACGTCACTGAATCACTAAATTGAGCAATGAATCACTGAGTTGCTCAATTACTGAATCACTGAATTAGGCATCTATCACTGGGTCACTGGATTGAGCATTAGATTACTGAATCACTGCGTCAAGTATAAAATCACTGAATCACCGCCCGAGCTACTGAATTACTAAATCGTTGAATCACCGAATACCTGAATTGCGCACTGAATTACTGAACTGGGTACTGTCAGTGACATAGGATGCCAAAGTGTCAACTGAACCTACCATTCTAGTAGGGCCCTCAGGGTCGCCGCTCGTTCGGAGGTCTCAATACTCTTGAGTGACAACTCTCTGAAGCTCGGGCTGTCACAATACCTGGCGGTCATGGTCCGGCACTCATCAAGATCACAACCACTCAATAGGATAGCGATACATAGAATATCTCCCAGCGAACTTAATTCGGAATCTTTCTTCCACGTTTTATTTGAACACTCTCACAAATTGCATCTGCCATCAGGTTCCTTAGCGACGATACGAGGGATTCTACAGCACCAAAAATTCTATGGTTATGACTGAGATACAGTCTCTAGAAGATAGCCAGCGCATTCGGTGGCGACCCAATCAATCCAGGCTGATTCAAAGGTGTCGAAGTAATCATGAACGAATACCTCTTCTTCTCTCTGCAGTACAAAGCCAGCTTACTCAAATCCCACAACTCTCCAATTGGCATACCAAAGAAACTCAAACAATACACATGAAGCACTACCAAGTCAGCAATAGTCCATCACTTGATCATAAGAACTTACCGAGATCCTTCATTCCACCGATTGATCCATCGGGCTTCAAGGGAGGAAACGCTTCGAAAGAGCTTGAGTCGGATGCAGCTGCAGCGAACCGCTTGTTCCATAACCATCTCGCAGTCTCTTCACAGCCGTGAAGACCGGTGAGTTTCGCTGCCATCATTTTGGCCAAACCCGCGGGATCCATCCTGTCGACGACTTCTGTAGCGGCTGTGCGGATAAGAAGAATGTCACCAGGCTGAAATTCGACCTTCTGATGTGCCGCACAAGCTTCAAGGTCTTCAACCGTAATACGATGTCCGTCAAAAGGGTGGAACTCGATGTTCTTCTCCTCAGCGTAAGAAGCGTAGTCGAGTAACACTCCTCGTCCAGCGATACAACCTCGAGAATGCCAGTGATCTAGCGTGGGCATGGTGTTGGACTCTGTTGAGTCAACGGATAAAGCTTCTCTGGTGGGATTCGCGCCGTTGTAAGCGAGGCCTGAATCTTGGTGCTGAAAGTGACACAGACTATCCCATTGAGAACTGCCTTGGGTGTTGAAGCTGATTTCATCATCCCATGCCTTTCCTTGTTCAAAGGGGAGTGCTGCCATGCTTTCGGGGATGTAGAGGACTTTGTGCTCGGGTGCGGCTCGACCTGGGACGTTGAGCTTTGTCATGGCATTGATGGGCCAGCTATAAGAGTTAGTGGCGGTTGAATAGATGTGGTAGGAGGATTTACTTGAGAGATATCGAAACACCGTCTTTGACCTCGAGAGCGGCATTGCGGACGACGTCTGGAGTGAGGAAGTTGAGTGTTCCGACCATGTCCTTTTTACCATCTTGGTCAAAGATACCCCAGGCGCAACCCTTGGGCATGTCTTTGACCTCAGGAAGGTCATCGTAATCTGGTACAGAGCTGAGGTTGAATGCCATCTTGGAGTTGAGACTTGAAGAGGTGGTACAAGCCCGTCTTCAACCCGGGTTCTGTGTGTAATTTATAGACATCGTGAGTTTGTTGTAGCCTAGATTGACCCCTGCTTTGTTGGAGCCTGGAGACAAGTTAACTGCTTTGGGCTATTTGCAACTATTCGCATTCCCTTTTCAGCTGTCTCGTATAGTCGTACTCGGAAAAGACCCGCATAGACATGATAAGAGGTTGTTTAAACACCAGCTCTTATCGTCAATCGCAGGGTATAGCATCGTCAGCGGGGTATCGACTCAGGACTGTACTTGTCAACAGAATGGGTCGAGTAGAAAATATGAGCAGTTCCAAGCAAGCTTGTCTTTCATAAAAAGCTTTGCAATACCACAACTTGGACTCGCCAATCGGTGGTCTCTCATTTTTGATGACTTCTTCTTTGGGTCTCTCTTCTCTTCTTCTCCTCTGGCTTATCGTGGCATATACATGATGTGGGCTTTCTCCTCAACGACTCGATGGACCATGTCCGCCAAAAATTAATGGCATTGACTGCAAATGGCTTGTAGGGTCTCGGTTCTGAAGTCAGCTCTGAGTAAGCTGGCAAGGTAGGAATAGCTCTGCTGCTTATCCAGAAATTTGTCCAACATCTCAATTGCGACAATCTGCATGATGCAGCACTGAAAGCTGGTCTACCGCTTAATCAGTGTCCGAGCAAGACAAAGTCTCCAAGTAATAGCATAGTAATGGCAGTCTAAAGTGCTAGTCGGAGAGCGACTAAGTTATTTCGTCTCTTGTATTCTTCCTGGTCAATTCTTCTGATACCCTGACGCTCAACCCTCATTCGTCAATTGGCTAGACCAATCCTTCGGTGCAGCTTCAACCGAGGTTGTAACAGCTCGGTCTCTGCGATGAAAGCGCTCGCCAAGATCCAACCAAATGCGCGCAATCCATCGATTCGTACGCCTTTGCGATGAGATAGGACTGAGAAAATGAGCCGGAAATTAAAGAGCATTCCGAAAACAAACAGCATATCACATCAAGACACAACAATTGGACTTTACAATATATTCAAGACTGCTCAAGTTCATGTTACACGTACAATCTCCTTCACTCTGCTATATCTTCCTCTGCTTTTTTTCGTCGCCGCCTCTCTCGTAACGCCTAAATCCGCAGACTCCTCTCGTCATAGGTATATATTCGATCGAGGTAATGGTGGGGGTGTGAGTGATGTGCGTATATTGTCCAAATTGTCTCGTGGACAAGACAAACGAAAATAAAATCAACGCATGGTTTTGTTTTTGGGGGATATCACAAAAGATGCTTCATTTAAACGGTCTCGAGCTTGTCGAGGATGGCACGGGTGAACTCGTGGGTGGTGGACTTGCCGCCCATATCGGGAGTGCGGACCTTGCTGTGAGGTTGTTAGTGACTTAATTCGATTGTAGTTCAAGGATTGAGACTTACCCCTCGGCGATAACGGCGTAGGTGGCCTTGGAGATGCGGTTAGCATGCTCATCGAGACCAAGGTGTCGCAGCAGCATGCTACCGGACAGAAGCATAGCAGTAGGGTTGGCCTGGTCCTTGCCCTTGATGTCGAGACCGACGTGACGGCAACCGGGCTCGAAAACAGCGACCTCACGACCCATGTTGCAACCAGGAACAATACCGGGACCACCAACGAGAGCGGCACCAATGTTGGACAGGATACCACCGTAAAGGTTAGGCATGACCATAACGTCAAACTGCTGAGGACGAGAGACAGCCTGCATGGAGGCGTTGTCGACAATCATGTCGTTGGTCTCGAGAGTGGGGTAGTCCTTGGCGACCTGGTGGAAGGTGCTGCGGAAAAGACCATCGGCAAGCTTCATGATGTTGGCCTTGTGGATGCAAGTAACCTTGGATCGACCGTTGGCGAGGGCGAAAGAGAAGGCGAACTTGGCGATACGCTCAGACTTGGCGCGGGTGATGATCTTGAGGGACTCGACGACACCCTCGACGCTCTGGTGCTCGAGACCAGAGTACTCACCCTCGGTGTTCTCTCGGATGATGCACAGGTCGACGTCCTTGTGGCGGGTCTCGTAGCCGGGGATGTTCTTGATCAAGCTGATGGAAGCATAGATGTCAAGCTCCTGTCGCATGGCGACGTTGAAGCTCTGGTGGCCGGATCGGCTGATGGGGGTGTGAAGGATACCCTTGAGACCGAGCTTGTTGCGCTTGAGAGAAGCGACAGACTCGCGGAAAGCATCCTCAGTGCGGCCAGTCTCGAGACCGGAAACCTCGATCTGCTCCCACTCAACGGGGACGTTGTCGGCCTTGAAGACGGTCTTGACAGACTCGGCGACCTCGGTACCGATACCATCACCGGGGATGAGGGTGACGGTGTACTTGCCGCCGAACTTGGCAGGCTTGAAGATGTCGGACTGGACGGTGGCGAAGGATCGGGTGATGGGTTGTTTGGCGACGCCGCGCAGCAGCTGGAAAAGTTAGTGATGGTCAATTGGTGTTGAAGTTTGTATCAATGAGCCATTTGTGTTGTTGTTCAAATCATTGTCCTTTTACAACTCCAGCTTTTGCTAGTTGCGTCGCAATCATGACATGCATGCCGTCACCAAATGCGGGCATTCCTCCAAATGTACAACAACACCAAAAAGCTCATCATGACACAGAACAAAGTAACATACCTGAGCCGAACGAAGAGATCCTCGAGACAACATGATGACTAGGTGGGGGGTATCTTAGAAGGTAGAGAGGAGAGGATAAAAGCTGTCTGCCACGCGAGGAGAATAGAGGGGAAGAATGTTTTCAAGAGTAAAGTTTAGAAGTCATCGACGGGAAGGAAAGAAAGAAAGCAAATCGCGCATGGCCCTCTATTCGTTGCCCAGTCCCAGCCCAGGCTCCCCAAATCCAAGAAAAAATAGCTAATAGGCCCTGGAACTGCCTGAATTGGTGTCGCATTGGCCGAGCTTGATATTTTTTTCTTTCGGCCGCCGATCGGAAAACGCGATTGTTCCGAGCTGTCAGTGGACACCAAAGCCCGGAGCCTTAGTCCTCAAGCGGTAGCTTGTGGGGAGTTACGCCGGCTCGGTCGCTAGATTTTAGTGCCCCAGGGCTCTGTTGGGTTTAGTTTGGCCGACTGAGCTATGGACGCAAACGACGTCACGAATGTCGAGCATCAACAAACACGCGAACCATAGGTCAATGAGTCTATAGTTATATGTACTTTATCTGTCTCGTCTGTATACTTATATTGGTATCTATGGATACTCACGATACTACTGTTCATGCCCACTACAGACATATCATGATACCTTGACACAACGAGCTCTATTCCCGTGTGGAGCATTTACAGCGGGTCAAGCAAATCTTGGCAAGTGTCAGGTTGCAAGCATTGGGTTGGTACTCGGACTTCGTACTTACGAAACTCTCACAATAGGCTCCGAACCAACAACTGAAAGCAGAAATACCTATAATTAACCTCAGTTCAATTGACACTGACTGATCGTGTACTTCGTACGCAGATAGCAATGATTATCATGACCACCAATCATAGACATGCCTACTTATGAAGCGTCACAAAACATGCTCATATCCCATCATATTCACTGCATGCTATTCCTATTCGTAGCATGCCATATATCCTTTGTACGTTCATCCAGACTACTGATCCTTTTGATACTTTATCGTCTACCCACCAGGGCTCATAATACTCATAACATATACAATGTCAACCCAAACTCCAAACACCATGCCGGCTCAACACAGGTACTAACCCTGTACCTCTTCATCCTCGTCCAAGGGTTCAACTCGTACAAGAATCTCTTCGAGAAGCCCCTCTAAAAAACTGCCAACCTCTCTGCCCATACCAACAGGTTCGGCCTTGTCATAATGATCAATCTCCTTGCAGACATGTGCAAGTTTGTAGACTAGCTTCCTCAACTTCTCATGCGAAGCCTCTGCCCTTTGCTGTTGAGGTGACATCTGAGATGGGGTCTGTCCAGGTTTATACATATGCTGGAGGTTGATCTGTCGCCGCTTAAGCGCTTCTTCCAATGCAGGGAAGATGACATCGTTAAGCGCATCCAATTCACCGTTGGGATTAGCTGGCGCAGGTGTAGGAAAGGCCGAGGGGGCAGTAAACTCGGATGGGCTAGGTGAAGATGCCTTTGTAGGAAGAGGTCGAGGACCTTGAGCTCCTCCTGGAACTGGAACAATGACCTGAGGTGTAGGGGCGTGCTGTAACGACGGCATCCTTTGCTGCGAAACAGCCTGGTTAGGTCTGTATGGAGGGATCTCTGGTAGACTCATTTGCTTGGTGGTTGTTGGTCGTGCTTGATGTGCTGGTGGAGCAGGTGGTAGAGACCGTTGCGGTTGAGGACTGCTCTCAGTCTTTGGTTCATAGCCCAAGTTGAGCATGCCAACTTCTCGCTGCAGTTGATCTTGAAGTTCACGGTCATATTCCGGAGACTCGGGTACCGGTGCGGTATGTACTGGTCGCAATGGCCTAGGGGTATCTGCACTATCTCTAGTAGGTGCTTTCATGGGGGTCTGCGGCAATGCTCTCGCAGGTGATGAAAATCCCGGTGGTGATGAGAGTCCTGGAGATGGGAGTCCTGGTGGAGGCGAGAGTCCCGGTGATCCAAATCCTGGTGGTGGTGCAAGTCCCGGTGGCTGATATTGTGTCTGAGGAACAGCCTTTCGCTGTGGGCTTGACTGTCTCGAGTTGGGTGCCTTGACAGTTTCAAGCGGTTGAAGTCCATAGTCTCGCTTCATCGGACTGGTTTCCCGTCGCTGCTCGCCATAGTCCTCCTCGCTAGCCAGAGGTCGTGAAGCACGAGCATTTGTCGCATTCTCGTCCAACGCATTCAGACCTGGTCGATTGAAGATACCTCCACGATCACCAACAAGTCTAACAGTGCCAAAGTCCCACATGTCCTCATCAACTCGCTCACGTTCTTGTGGGGGTCGACCAATGTTGTCAGAACCCCAGTTATCATCATCCTCGCCCTTGTGTGTGGCTGTCCAGCGTTGGTGTCTTTCAATGAGCTCAGTAAGATAAGTTGTCCGCTTGGCCCGTCTAATAAACGGGTGGCGCAGCATGTCCTTGGCTGTTGGTCTATCTTTGGGATCCCTCTGTAGACATAATTCAACAAAATCCTTGAAGGCTTTGGTGAAGTTGCCTTCGAGTCTTGGTGGAGGATTCTTGGGGATGAGGAACAGAACTTTCATGGGGTGAATGTCGGCATAAGGGGGTTCTCCATTGGCTAATTCGAGAGCTGTAATACCAAGAGACCAAATATCGGCCTTGTGATCGTACCCAGATTGCTTAATGACTTCTGGGGCCATCCAAAAAGGGGTTCCGACAAAAGTATTCTTCTTGGTCATGGTTGCTGAGAGCTGACCCGAGACACCAAAATCGGCAAGTTTAACTTGACCATTGCTGCTAAGAAGCACATTGGCAGCTATAAACGTTAGCGGTGCTTCAACAGTCGAGCATTATTCTTACCCTTGACATCCCGATGTAGCTTCTTGTCTGTATGAAGATAGTCCAATCCCATAAGCAATTCACGCACAATGATGGCGATGTAATCCTCGCTGATCAATCCTGGCTTCATTAGGTCGGCGCAACTTCCACCTGAGCAAAACTCCATGACAATCCATAGCTCTGCACCTTTCGCGTAAGATCCATAATACTTGGTGACATAAGGGGATTGTAGCTCTGACAGGATAGCGATTTCCTGTATAATATCTTCAACCTCATCTTCGGCGCTTTCAATGTCAATGACTTTGATTGCAACAGATTGGCCCGTTCGTTTATCGACTCTGTATCGTGTTAGCCATGGACTTGGCAGTGGCGCAAGTTATCGTCGTACCCTTTGTAAACCTTTCCGAAACTACCACCACCTAGACAATGTTAATGTCTGTACACGAATATCTCGTACGACACGACTGACCAATGCAGTACTCCTTGGAGTAGAGAAGCTCTGGGTCTAGAGCTTCATTGCCCTCCTCAACGTCATGTTCACGGTCCGCCATTGTATGTTGTTTCGTAGGAGCTTGTGCTTTAGCAGCTTGTGCTTCGAGTCGCACCCCGTATTGTCGTTCTTTGGTCGAAGGATCAAATCGTATGGGTCGTCCGATGGATACTCCAAGCTTCCTCAGGCCAGAGCAGCGCGTGTAGTCGACTCGGAACAATTTAGAGTGGGATATCGTAGATTTGGCGGTGTCGCTAATTAGTAGCAACCCCACCACTGGAAAAAGAGTCGTCTGGTTTCGAACCGGGCTCGTGGTAACGTCTGTCTCGGGTGATGAGAATAAGTCGAGGGTAAGAAAAAAAGGGAGAAATAAAAAAGGGAGATGATGATGTGAAGGGAGCCTGAACTCGACCCGAATTTGAGAAAAGAAACGAAATATGCTGTCGCACAGCGCAGCCAATCCCCGCCTACGCAAGGGAAAGAAACAACATGCAGCCAAAACAAGCAGGCGCAAGCTAAAGCTGAGAAGGAGCAACAGCTAGACTAGTGCCTATTACCTTCTGAGGTGTTTTGTATTGTTGCTGTTTACAAGGGCAGGTGGGGGTTGTTGAGGAGCAACCGCTCGGAGACCTGACTGCCAATCAATCAAATGCTCTCATCGAACCTGAATCGATCTGCTCATGGCTCTTCTGTTCCTGGTGTGACCATGACCTTGCCTTGATCCCTGTAAGTGCCCGTCCAGGAGTGGTCCTCCTCCCCGCACCCGACCTGAGCGCGGGCAAGATCTCCAGCTAGGCCTCGACCTTATCCGAATTACGTGCATTCAGAGGATGTTCGCAACAGGAAATGTAAAGTTACTGTCGTCAAGGTTTTGATGTTTCTATATCTTGACAGAATTACTGGCTATCATTCTATGTTCATCATGGTGAAACACATTAGGAATGCATTAAATGGAGCCGATCGACGGACCAAGCGGCTAGACCAAATGCCATTAGAACAAATCCATGGAAGATTAATTACCATCCAGTTCCTTGCAGCTGTTCCTTGCAGGTGGAAATTATGTCTGATGTTTGTGTATCAATCTTACTCATACGCAATCACAAAAAGTACAGCATTATCTGAATCATGTATCATTTCTCTCTGGCTATGAGCCTGGAGACGTCTAAAGATAGTATCCTCCCTCCGACTGTAATCAGTCTCAATAATGCTAATTCGAACCTGCCTATCCCACTGACCGCAGTCCAATACACTCCATGGCTCCGATAACTATCTATCTGCAAATGCCTGCTGGTCCGTATAAAGAGAAACACGTCTCATCAAATAATATCGCTGGCTCAGTCCTCAATGAACTCAATCATCACTGTGCCCTGCTTCAATCCTGTGTCTGCGATAGTGGCATCCAAATTCTCAATGAGATCCTGTCCAGCTGGCATCTTCTTGAGTTCAAACTCGATTCCCTCCTTGCCTTCCAAAGGCTCGGCCTTGAGCCACTCATAGATTCTGCGCACTTGGTCATCCAGATTGAATCGGCGAATAACACGACCAGTTGGATGTCGGAACTGGATACGTGTTGTAGTTGTTGGGTTGGCATCTGGCTCGGTGTGTGGGTTTGTGCCAGAAATCTTAGCCCAAGGACTTTGCTCGACGGGAGCTTCGGGTTCCTTGCCCTTGCCCACCTCTTCGGGTGCCGGTGACTTTGTCAAAGCATCAGGATCATGGACATTGGGTGTTGAGGAGCCTCCACTTCCAGAAGCACCCTCCAAGCTGTTCTTGAGGGCCATTTCTAGCATCTCATCCTCGGTCATACGGTCAACGTCCAACTTCTGTGGCTTGCGAGCTGTTGCTTTGGCTACAGGGTTCTTGCTGTTGGCCGCAAGACTGTAGCGGTCCAGAAACTCGGCGAGCTCGGCATGGAACTCCTGAGCAGATGGGAAAGGTCTGCCATTCCACACCTTGACCTGCTCACCAGTTCGTGGGTCGATGATGGAGACGTGAGGGTAGTTGTCGGGGTTTTGGTGACTTTCGTTGGGAAAGTAGAATGTAAGAAACTCCTGAGCGTCAGGGAAGTCCTTATCATATTGGAGAAAGATGAAATTCTCTCCAACAAGTTCCTTGACAGACTTGTCCTTCCAAACATCGCGGTTCAGGGCCTGGCAGTTAAAGTCGTTCATATCCTGGAGGTTAACCATGATCCACTTCTTGTCCTCCTTGCCCAGAGTACGCGCGTCATCCCAAGACATTCGTGCCATCAAATCATAAGGAGGACGGAACAGATCCTCCAGTCGTCGCGCATGAGCACCATTCTCGTTGGACGTTGAAGGTGCAGAACGTCGCTCGGGGTCGGCCCATATTTGCTGAGAAAAGGGTCCTCCTGCACGGTTGGCTACTGAGGTTAGTACAGTACCGAGACATACAGTAACACTCAGTACTCACGTGGATTTTGCCTCCGCCGTTGTCTCAGCTGCTCAAGAAAAGCTGCTTCCATTCCGTCGTCATTCTCACCACCACCCCAACCAGGTGCCACCAATGTCTCGGTTGTTCGCGCAATTGGTGCTCGCACATCATCCGGGTTTCCTCCTGATCCAGACCCTTGGTTGCCTCCGTATAGTTCCTCTTGCAGTCGCTTGGCCATAGCCGCATCCTCTTCTTCTTGTGCCATAGCAGCCGCGTGAGCAGCAACAGCTCTGTCGTTGGCGCCTTCATTATCGCTAAAGTCCTCGAGTTGCATGTCCTGGTCATCGTCGCTATCGATGTGGATAACTCCCGCCGAATCTTGTCTACCAATGTTGCCTCCTGATGGTGCCGCGGGTGTCGTCGCTGACTGTCCGGTTGAAGAAAGACCAGCTCCCACACCAGAAACCAGGTCAGGGTTTTCGTAGAATAGTTCGATGGCACGCTCAAAGTTACCAGCAGTCATTTCAAGGAAGCTGCGGGCGACATCGGTGCTTGCGCCAGTAATGGCCATAAAGGTGGAAATGTTGTCGTCCATGGCGGCGACGCTCCGACGAGGGGTATCGGGTGCTAGTATATGTTGGTATCAAGAGATCGTCCGTATACGATTTGAATCGGAGATCGAGTGACAACACGTCGGTTGGTGATATCGCAAGGTTCGGTGTAGCTCTTGTAGAAGCAGAATCAATGCCCCGCTGTTATCATAGCGGGGAGGAAGGTTAAATAATCGCTCGCTCTGAAGGGTCCACGTGAAATAAGATGAAGTTGGTATAGACTTTGTTCTCTGTCAGCTCGTCAAGACAGATTTGATATATGAAAGACGTTGCTGCACATGTAACGTTTGGGTGCAAGGCAAGAGTTGAAGATTGAAGTGAAGCACAGACATCAAGACAGGCACCCAACCACAGTGACGCAACCGGATCAGTGGAGCTAAATGTTCCTTCTTTGGAGGGGCAAGTGACAGGGGATTAAAGAGAACGGTGGCGGAATATCGATGACGCGACTGGTGAATGAGCTTACCCTGGAGGTCGATGTTTGTTTGCGTAGTGTTCTGGATAGGTCGTATTGTTCAGAAAGTCTTTAGTATTGACATCAAATGCATTTCAGAGTCTCCTTATTTAAGCTTAAGTAAAGAGAGCAAGCGTCATTGGACGTGTTTAAGAGCGCTATAGTAAAGGGTTCTGTCCATACTATGTTCCTGCATGCATGACTTTGTTTCACAAACGCTGCACCAGATATCACCGCTGACTCCAAGCTAGGTGCAGAAAAAAGAGAGGTAAGATCGGGATAATTCTGAATGGCTCTAAGTGAAAACAACAAGGTCCTGACGTGAAAATATTGACTAACTGGTACATACACTCACGGGTTATTTGGGTGTACACCACTTACAAAGGGCTCACCAAAAGGAAGCTACCGGAGAATACTGGGAACAACCACACAAGCTTGAAATGAGTAGAAAAATAGGAAAAACATTAGATCTGTACCTATTTTTTAATCATATGTTGTTTCGAAGGAAGTAGAATTGTGAAGCTCTTCGAAGTTGTACAATTGACACGTGACACTGCCAGTCAGCTTAGTCATGATTCTAGTCGTCACGATGGTTGACTTGCGACTGGCCTCTAAACAGCTATCAGCTGGCAGGAGCTTCGTCATTTGAGCTGCCTAAGACCACCAAATAAATCGCATCCTTGAATTTACATAGAAATCCACTGCGCTTTCTTCTTCAGTTTTGTTTATTATCAAGAAACACCCAGTCATGGCGGCGCCTTCATCGAAAGAAAGAGAGCTCCAGCTTCTAGATAGTGTGGAACTCAAGATTCTGGGTGTTGCCAATAAGGAGAAGAAGCTACACGAATTGTTACAACGATATCTTCCGCCTGTCATTGTCAAGGCTGCTAGCGAACATGCTCCGGTTCGAGCTAAAGTCGTCCAGATCTTCTCCAGACTAAAGACATTTATCCAACCGCCAGAGGTCATCCTACCTGTTGGTGCCCTTCTTGACCAATACAAGTCAAATGACTCCCCACTAGTCAAACAGCTTGATATCTCAGGGATCCAACACAGTGTAGAGCGCTTGGATGACTATGAACGAAGAGAGCTTATCCCTAAAGCTTTAGCTGGTTTCTCCAAGGACAAAGGGCTTGCTAGAGCTGGACCTTTCTTCAACATCATTCTTCGACTTCTTCTGGATGCCCGGATACCACCAAGAGGCAGCAAAGAAGACACCGAATACCGACAAGCGATTGGACTTTCTGATGAAGCTGATGCGAAATTCCTTGCCAACCTTATTAGCATCTTCCTACGACTCCGGAACCCTACGCAATCCCAGAACTGGACTACGGCAAACCCGACTCTAACCAAATCCGAGCTCGAGTCGCTCGCCGTGGAGAGTCCAGAGTCGCAAAAGGTCTTTGAGAGAATGGCAGAGCTAAAACTCAAGCTCGTTGCCTTACTCGCAAGTGGCGCTTTCACCGATGAGGAAAAGTTCTTACCTGCGCTTTATGCTGCCTCAAGTTTCGACAACAGGCTAGTGTCTGCTGCTGAGGAAGTCTTGAAGCGAAGTTCCGTCTCCATGGAGGATAAGACTCTTGTCAAGCGTCTGTTTCATGCTCACTCGATACTACCATCGACATACCGAACTCGTATTCTCAACATGCTCTCAAAATCCACAATCTCAGCAACTATGTCTGACGACATTATGAATGTTGTCAAGCTCAACTTCTCGACTCCAGATGAAGCCTCAGACCAGTTTTCACTGAGCTTATTACCGAAAAGTGCATTGGAACAAACCAAACTCCACACTGCTGCATTCCAATACCTTGCTTGGGTAGCTCGTGTTGGGCCTTCACAAGAAGGATTTGACATTGCTGTTCCTCTAATCGACACCATGAGCGGCTTCATCGAGGGACACGGCTGGCCTATTCCTGAGAGGACATCACACGACGATATTGCACTTCGATCTAAAGCATACGAGACAATTGGTGTACTGGCGAGAAGCGCCAATATGCCTGTCGAAAAGCGATTAAAGCTTGCCGGATGGCTCTTCAAGTCTTTGTCCCAAGATCCTACCAACGACGCTGTTGTTAACATCGATGGTGCCCTTTCTAGCTTGACCACCAACATCCCAGCTACTGCAGGCAGTGAGTCTGGAGAATTGAAGACAATGTTGCTCACATACATGTCTCTTCCCGACGAGCCGCCCGTTATCAGGAGTACCCGTCATGCCGTGGTCAAGTGGGCGAACCAGTGCCTTACCTTTTCCGATGTCCTTGGTCGTTGGATCGATATTTTGGCAATCGGAGCTCATCAAGACGAGAGAAGCGACGTTATCGAACAAGGCCATAAAGGTTTAGACCCTTGGACTTACCACGCACACGCTGAAGCCGACCCTGCCTTGCCGGACTGGATGGAAATGGTGGCCATCTTCTTTGGATCTCAAATCAAGCCAGAAACACATGCTGAAGCAGCTCCACCTGGTCTTACATTCCATCATTCTGTGTTTGAGAACTTTGAGGGATCTCGAAAAGCTGCTTTCCCTGTTGCCTTGAAGTACTGCAAGCACATCATGTTCCTTTCAGCTCTCAAGGACTTTGAAGTGCAACCTGATTGGATGCAGACCCTTGATGCCAGAGTCAAGACTGATATCAAGACCCGAGAGAAGATTCTTGCGTATTTGCACACTGTCGATAGTGCGTATGTTGTGTTCTACCTCAAGGCTTGTCTGGATGGAGCCTATCTCAAAGACTCCCCGATCACAGAAGAATGTCTGCGTTGCTTCGTTGATGTTGCCTCCCTTAGCCCTGGTGGTGCCCTGGGATACTTGACCGACTCCAGCGAGGGTCTCTTCCAGTTGATAAAGTCAAACAACAAAGAGATCCGATCACTAACAGCGCGAGCTATGGGTATCCTCGTGTCGCATCTAGCAAATGACGCTACTACTATCAATAACTACCGTCAAACTTTGATTTCGTTCTATGAGAATGCTGAAAAGTTGGTTGGACCTGAACTCAACGCGGCAGAGGGAGGGCTACTAGCATACAGTTACGTGTGCTCACGCAGCGTCTACTATGGACAGCCAGTACCTGAAGATGTCTCCTATCCCCTGCACCTTCTCACAGGCGAGAACGTTGTCTCTTCTCTATATGATACTGCACTGGAGGCTTTTGCTCAGTTGTGGACTGCCGGTCTGGCTATTCCTCAACGCGAAGGAGACCATCCTCTGGAAACAGTCGTCAGCAAGCTCGTCACCCAAGCGAAGAAGGGCAACGAGAAAGCAATTCTTGCGCTTGGGAGATTGGCCGCTGGATTGAGCGAAAGTGAAGAGACTGAAAAGGAGAGCGAAGATGGCTGGTCACATGGAATTATTGGCAATATTCTCAAAGAGCTGTTTGCCTTGCACGAGATCAAGCAAGTCGAGGTTCAATTCACTGTTGGAGATGCAATCACTGCGGCTCTGGCACGATGGGAATCCGACTACGTCAAATTGACTCTGGATGTCGAATCTCGTAGCTGTCTTCAGAAGCGCAATGGTTCTAGAGGAACACTTCTTACTGCTGTTCTCAACAAGATCTTCGCAGACTGCAAAGCTACAAAGCCATCGTTGCTCAAGGCTTCGGGCATCTGGCTGTTCTGTATCGTTCAGTACTGTTCCCATTTGGAAGAAGTGCAGTCAAGGCTACGTGAGATCCAAGCTTCCTTCATGAGACTTCTCAGTGCGCGTGACGAGCTCGTGCAAGAGACTGCCTCTCGTGGGTTGTCTTTGGTTTACGAACGTGGTGATGCGGATCTCAAGAGTGCCCTTGTCAAGGATCTTGTTTCTGCGTTTACAGGCACTGGCACTCAGCTCAAGGTTGACCAAGAGACAGAACTCTTTGAGCCTGGTGCACTCCCAACTGGTGAGGGCAGCTCAATTACTTCCTACAAGGACATCGTCAACCTTGCAAATGAAGTTGGTGATCAGAGACTTGTGTACAAGTTCATGTCGCTGGCTGCAAATGCTGCAACCTGGTCAACTCGTTCTGCGTTTGGTCGCTTCGGACTCAGCAACATCCTGTCAGAATCGGAGGTCGATCCAAAGCTGTACCCCAAGCTTTACCGTTACCGATTTGACCCCAACCAGAACGTCCAAAGGTCCATGGATGACATTTGGAAGGCACTTGTCACAGACACAGGCGCCGTTCTCAGCACGCACTTTGATGATATTTTAGAAGATCTGCTCAAGAGTATCCTGGGCCGAGAATGGCGTATGCGAGAAGCAAGCTGTGCAGCCATCTCCGAATTGATCCAGGGTCAACCATTCATCAAATATGAGAAGCGATACCGAGAGATTTGGACGTCAGCTCTGAAAGTCCTTGACGATGTAAAGGGCTCTGTTAGAGAAGCCGCCTTCAAACTTTGCAGAACTCTATCCAACACTCTTGTTCGTCAACTTGAAGAGGGAACCAGTGGATCTGCTGCCCAGGGAATGATGAAAGAAGCTCTTCCATTCCTTCTTTCTGATAAGGGTATTGAAAGTTCGGCCAAGGAAGTTCAAGCCTTTGCAGCTATTACTGTCATTGAGCTTACCAAAAAGGGCGGCAAGGCTCTCCGGCCATTCATCCCAGACATGGTACCCCAACTCCTGGGTTTGTTGAGTTCTATCGAACCCGAGCAGATCAATTGGCACTACCAGCGAGCTGGAGAAGATAGCCGAGATCAAATCGACAAGATCCGATCACAAATGGTCAACCGATCACCCATTTCCGAGGCTATTGAGAACTCACTTCGCTTTATTGATGCAGATGTCATGGCTGAATTGGCACCTCGATTGGAAAACACCATCAAGACCGCTATTGGTATGCCAACAAAGATTGGGTGCAGCAGAGTTCTTACAACACTGTTCACACGTCATACAAACGACGTCAAAGGTGTCAGCAACAAGTTCCTGCAGATTATGGAGAAGCAGACTATGGACAAGAACGACGAAGTCAGCCAAGCATATGCTCGTGCTACCGCGTACATGCTGAGAGCTGCATCAGACTCAGCCAAGACTCGTTTCTGCAAAAAGTTCATTGATATGTACTTTGCAGCAGAGGAAGAGACACGTCGTCAAAAGACTGCAGATGTGATCGTGGCGTTGGCCAAGATCTCGCCTGATCATTTCACTGCACTCGAAACTCAGCTGCTGCCCTTCTCCTATCTAGGTTCTCACGATACCGATGAGTATACTGCCAAGGTGTTCAAGGAAGTGTGGGAACAGCACGCTGGAAGTAGCCGTACCGTCGTTCGGTATGTTCCAGAGATTGTGTCCCTCGTGGAGCGATGTCTGGACACTGCACAATGGGCCCTTCGACATGGTGGAGCATTCACAGTAGCTGCTATGGTATCTGATGTCGCGAGCGCAAGCGACGCCAGTGGTCAAATCAGCGATGCCAACTTGGCCAAGATCTGGCCAGCGTTTGAGAAGACACTGGCTCTGAAGACGTTTGAAGGCAAAGAGAAGCTCCTCGACTCTTATCCTCAATTTGTCGAGAAGGGCCGTAGCCTCTGGTCATCAGACTCCAAGATTGCTGCGCAGATGGAAAAGATTGCTCTTAGAGAGGCGAAGCGCAACAATGATGAGTACCGTGTTCATGCATTCACCTGTCTCTGGAAATTTGCAAAGGCTCGCGATGATCTAGACATGCTCGACAAGATCGCAGAAGTTGTAACGCCGTACCTTGACGAGCTTAAGGGCGAGGATGACAACGAGGACAAGATGGATATCGATTCAAAGGATCATGCCAAGAAGGAGCAGCTTGCTGAAAAGACTGCGTCCAATGGCTTTGAAGCTATCGCTCGAGGATACAACCGCACAACCATCAAGCAGGATTCCCTTGCAATCTTGACAAAGATCATCAATATCCTCAAACCGTACCTCGAAAACCCCAACTTTGTTTCGATCAAGCGACAAGTCTGGTACGAGTGCGTTCGAGATCTCATGGACGATGCAGTATCTCCATCAAAGCAGCAAAGTGACGAAGGAGCCGTGGCGTTGACTTATCTTTTGAGTCTTGATATCGACTTGGTTGATACTGGCACTGAATCACAGAGAGTCATGAGGGCTAAGGCTGTGGGTGCTTTGTTCAAGGCTAAGGCGAGAGGTGTGTTTGGTCAGAGTGGCCCGGATGGGGCTCAGTTGAAGGGAATGGTGAGCAAGGCTTTGGAAGCTGAGAGGTCTCTGGAGGTGCAGAGGGTGTTGAGAGATATCCTTGTTGAGATGGAATAAGCAGTTTACAGTATAATGACGATAGAGGAGAATATATTTTCTCACAATTTGTTTTACTACTGGTCTTGAAGCGGAATACTACATGTTTCTGAAATCTCAATCCACAATGTTCATAATGTTCTCATCATGCCACATGTCTCACGAACATCTTACGACTATTCAAACCTGTATCACAACCTACCTTTCACTCAAGTCTAAACAATGTAAATGCAGTACAACAACTGCTCAACGTTACATATCCCAATCAAGCCTAAACAAACCCAATCCGTCCTCATTCTCGTCAAGCTGAAACAAAAGCAGACGATTCAAGCGACACAAAAAAGTCAGTATCCTCTACGGTTTGCCACTATTCAATACTCAAGAATCGCCGGATCGGACATTGAGCTCGGCCGGAAACGTCGGTGTTTTTGAGATCCAGTGTGACGGAGTGCATGGTAAAGTCGCCGAGTGCTGGAGTCAATTCAATCGCATGCAACTGTGTCTTCCGTTCTTATCTAGCCCTTAAATGCCAAGTTGGAAAATCGACACTATTGGTAGAAAACTGTGACCAACATTTTGTCTACGAAGTGGAAAAGACAAGGATGGCAGTAGTTGATGCCCCGCACCGATATTGGCACGCCGAGCAATCAAGATCGCAGCGATGCTACTGTACCGAACAGAAAAGGCACGATGATGCCAGTCTTGTGTCATGAACAAGAAACTCTCTGCCGCTCCAAGCTACTGATGAAGAACCAGTCAAAAATCACGATAGCCAGCATCTCGCGATTCAGTCTTTGTTCAGAGTCGCAGTGGGGAAGAAGCATCGGATTTTCTAAGCCGCAATTTGCGTCACCAGTCTGCTGCTGGGTTTCCCACGAGGGTTGCAAGGTGGGATGGACGATCTGCAAGTAGCAACCAGGCCCCCGGTCCCAAAATTGATGAATGCGGTTAAAGGGGAAGCACCAGAAGCATTAGAAATTCGCGAAGCCGTTATGTAACGCCGAGGATGGGTCTTTTCAAGTAAAAGTATCGTGAGGACAAAACTCAAGCACATTATCCTGAACGCAACTTGCTCTCATCCAAGCAGTGCATTCCATGAGGACAGTTTGTATGATGCACTGTATCTGCAAGTGGTCTGACCGATCTTATTGGACATGCTAGTCCTCGGAAGTTCACCAGTCATCATCAAGGTTAAAGATGCTTTGTCTTGCAGAGCGATGTCGCATGGTGGATGTCAGAAATATCTTTGGTGTGCAAAGCGATCCACCAGCACGATGCCCGGAGGCATGGAAAAACCTCCCATTTGTTAATAACCCAATTGGAATAACGACGGCGTGCTGCAGTGGCACACTTCAGTCGAGACGGTTCCAATTCCCATGTGGTGATGGTGACCTCAGTACAAAGTGGGCTTGGTGCTTTGAAAGTGACGATAACATCGAAGCGTGAGCAATTCAAGCTGGAACTTTTTGCGATGGAAGCGAGGAAAGCCGACACGCTATCACAAAGTTGGTTCAACCCTGGTGCGGTCTTGATAGGGTTTTCTGTCTTGGCGCGGCAGGAGACCGAGATCTTGCTGGAACAGGGCATTTTGGCATGGGGTTTTGCAGCGCCACGCTCTAGCTTTGAGTTGACACTTCTCAGAGGAGGGTTTACCACCAGTAACAATCAGCACCCATGATCGATCCCAAATAGGTCAGGCAGTTCAGTTGAGAGTTATCCCCGCTGGCTGGAAGAATGGCAAAGGACATTTGACAAAGGACACTTGGCTTTGCAAGGTAATGCTAACCGATGTTGATGCATTGGCTTGCATCGAATGATCTTCGATAGTCGAGGAATGGACCATCAAATGAGCGTTCCGTTGAATGTTCCTGTAATTCAAAATCACGACCGAGCTTGTGCTGTAACTACTGGTAAGCTGCCAGTTGTCAGGCGTCTCTGAGACCATGCCGCAGCCCTTCGTTTCGGCGTTGCTATTCTGAGCTCGCTTGTCGCACGTAGCTATGACGAGCATTCATGAGGCTTGTTAAGGGATTGAGATTCTGGGGTTGACTGGTGATTTTCAGGGCTTGCAAGCATTTCCATATTGAGTTGATTGGCGTCCACTCAACAAGGCCGGAGATATTCAGATAAATGAGAGGTTGAAACATTGTCGCTCCTAGGTGCGCCGTGCATTTGTGATATGTTCGCGCTTCATTCGGCTAACAGGATAGACGCAAATGGGATGCTGTTCGTCGGTGAAACCAACAAGCGAGGTGATGACCACTCCCTTCATTCCTTGTTCAAGATTGACCGAATGCCATTGCATTGACTCAATCGTGCCAAACATTGCTTCTCATGTTGTCCTTCCGACGAGTCAAAGCCCTTGTTATCAACAGCGATCATTTTCATCTCCCTGCACTCAGCTCTGATCGTATATCACCAGCCTGTCGACGTTCGTCTACAGTGCCGCACTTAGATCGGGTTGCTTTCCAGGCCATCGACCCTCCAGATGCCCTATGATTTCATGATCCACCTCCAGCAGGGCTGTTTTCACAGGGGTAGTGTTGCTGGTTCGTCTCGTCAGGTCGTCCTGTTTTCAGCGCCCAGCATCCACTGTTCACTGTCCAGCTTCCAGTCCAAACGGTGCCCAGTTGTACTTGGGCACTAGACCTGAGATAGCGGCACGCCCGCCGTCAAGGATAGCCCTGGTTGCGGAGAGCCACAAAAAGCCTTTTTCAGCACGCCAGGTACCCAAGCATGGCTGAACTTGGTCGGACAGCGGTACTTGTCAGTAGACTACCATAATTAACAACCGAGCATTATCAGTGGCCAACAAAGCCATTGTAGCCTCGAGTATCGAGGACCGAGCTCTGGTATTGTTTCGTAAAAACACTTTGACCATCGCTATCGCCGCAGCAAGTCCGTTAATTGTCTGCATCACGATGATCATGAAGCTGCTAAACCAAAATGCCGATACTGTGCGTAAGAGTTGAACCGCTAGGGCAAGGCCCACAGCTCTTGTCGTTGCGTTCTTGTTCTCCTCCCTTCCATTCACTCCACATAGCGACACACACTTCTTTCAAGCCACACCCACTCTCAATGGCTCCGGCTCTCAACTTCCAATCGAAAGGTATTTCGATGTTGTGCGTTGCTTCTCCAAAAGCCCTCCCCCTCCTGTTGAGTAGTGCCTCCTGTTAAGTAGGCGTAGAGAACTTCCCCTCCCATATCTCAACTCTGCTGTGAATTGCTTCTGACCACCGTCTTCATCGTGATTGATATCGTTTGTTCTTGTCTTGAACGCTTTGTGTCACGGAGTGTCCGTTGCTGCGCCTGCTTGCCCAGGTCCACGCTACCGTTACCATCATCTCATCTGGATTCCGTGCACCTGCAGCCGCTCCGTCACTCTCCAGTGACTTCACAGCGTCATTCGTCCATTGAGGTGTTTCAGTACCACCCTTAGCAAGTCCACACCAAGATCCAAGATCCCCTTGTCAGCGGATACGGCAGCCCACACCCCCTGGTAGACAATTTTCCCCTACCGGTACCCTCGTCCCCGCGTGCCCCCGATTGTTCCCAAGACCAAGACCCAAACAAGGCAAGGTTAAGAAAAAAAAGCTCGTCTTTTTTCTTCTACCCTCTCCCGCATTACGACTCATCCCACGACTCTCTTTCTGTTTCCCCTCATCCATCTTTGTTCACATCACGGTTTTCACGGCTTTTCCCTTGCGCGTGTTTCGGAAATTTGGCTGTGACAGTTACTGTTGTTTTTGTTGGCGCCTAAAAGTGAGTGAGTTTTCTTTGAAGTTCTTTGTCTTTTCGATTTCGTTCGTCTCTGTACTCGTGGTTGGTGGGAGGTTTGTGGGATCTTGAGCCGGACATCAGCGTCACGACGTTGCGCGCGAACACCATCGACATAATTGAACTTCGAAACAACAACCGATATTCAGGCAGTCGAGTTCTGCTTTGAATTGAGATTTTATTCCGATGGTCCGTAATATAAGTACAACCCTGTACTGCCGGTCGCATCTGTCATCCGTCTCGATCATTGCGCCACGAAGTCTCGACAAAACCGAACGATAATATCCAACTGATGTCAGCATGACATTCTATCATTTGCTGAAAAATCGTCATAATCTCAACGAAATCGATTGTTCGAATCCGCCACTCCCTATCTTCGATCAGTATGCTCGATATGCAGAACAAACTTGTGGTGGCAGCCTGTGTCGCAAATCCCATTGTATGGGCAACGAATGGGGAGGTCGAGCGGGATATTTGAGATTGTCGAGGAATCAGTTATGACGATGGGACAGAGTCCAATGACTGTGGAAATCAAGGCCAATGGATGGATTGGCACATCCCAAACCCCCACCTTCGGTCGGAGGATCCGAGCCATGAACTTTCCTGGGCAACAAGCAATGGAACTGCCACGAGGCGATGTCTGGCATGTGAATACCGGTCCGAAGGGAGAACAGGCTGAATACTGGAAACCACGAATTGCTCAAACTGGACCACGAGAATCGGAACTTGGACCACGACGGACTGGACTTGGAGAGGCTCGAGTAGATTGCTAACGAAAACCCAGGTTAAGCTCATTTCGGGAACGTTTGTAGCTATCTTACCACATTCCTTTGGAATCTTTGGTAAAGCACCTTTCCCGTGAGAACGACGATTCGGCGTTTCGCATCCTCTATCACTATCCTCCAAAGCATTTCATTGCTTGTATCGGCGTGACGGCGTCTTAGAGACTTGATTCGCATCTGTACGGATACTTTTCGAAGTGTTGTCGTTTCCTCTCGGTTTGGCAGATTCATCTTTTAAGGACTAGACTCGGCGTGAAGGTACGGTCGTGCGCATCGGTATCGGTCCTGTGTTGAATCTAACATTAATTCTTCAGGTCTTACGATCCAAATAGCGACTTACTTCGTTGTGCTTTCGGTACTCGATTCTCTTGACAGTAAGTGCCAATTGCGATGCCCCTCATTGCCCCGCCATCGATCGCTTTCGGTCGGCGCATGCTTGTGGCCGAGTTTGCCATGCGGTCATAATAATATGACCAATGCAAACCGAATTGATCGATGCGAAAATTAAATTTCCTTCTTGACAGTGTTGGGGGTGGGAATTTGGAGGGTGACGGGAGATCTTGCCTTGCCAGGCACCCGCCTTCTTACTTTAAAAGGTGCAGGCACGCTGGACCTTCCTCAACCTCCAACACTTCCCTCCCACTCCGCTAAATTTCCAACTTTCTTTTGCTTCACAATCTTTCATGCGGCGCGGTTGTGCTGACATCTAGTTTGCTAGCACTCCTACGACTTGTTTACGACGTGTACGAGTTACTCTTCACGGTAAGTCGACCCATCACATAATTCCTCTCCCAAAATTGCCCGCCCGAAACAAGCAGATGCTGTAGTCTCGCTTGATTGTCACCGATTCACCACCAAACCCCTGGCCATTGTTCCACTTCTGGATGTAAGGACGTCATTCGAGGATCTTTCTGATTGAGGACTCTGGCCTTTGATTCACCGACGACTCGACCTCTGGATACCCTTGGTCCAATCACTACAAACCTTCAGTGGCATTGTTCTCAACTCTGATTGTCTGCGTCTGATTTATGCTTTATGCTTTGCAGTCACATTCATAGTCACATTGTTTTCTGCCTTCCTTTTTTCTTTCCCACAACATCACTCCCATTGTTTCACATATCTGCTTTCAACAATCATTCGTCAATACAATTCGCTAACTCGCTATTGCAGTCTTCTTTTTTTGTTGCTCCGCTCTGTCAAGCTCTGCAGCATTTCGCTCTTCGTATTTTGAACATTTAAGCTGTTGCTTCGTTCCCATCGGTACGTCGAAAATCCTCCCGTTTGCTACGTCGAGTCACCCCTCGTGATAGCCCCTCTCCCCGACTTCACGTTTGCACGAATGCTTACTCTGCACAGCCTGTCATGGATATGAACCCTGGCTTCGCTGGCGTCCCTGCCAACAACGGTGCCCCTTCTGGCCCTATGGCCTTCTCTAACGGCACTCCTCCTGCCCCTGACATGGGTCAAGTTGCCCCTCCTCCTGGAGCTGGTCCTGACTCTCCCAAGACCACCCTGTGGTAAGTAACAACGTCAGCCAAAACTTGACAGTGTACTGACTCCTGTAGGATGGGTGAGCTCGAACCTTGGATGGACGAGAACTTTATCAAGGGAGTCTTCCTGTCTGCGGCTCATGAAAGTGTGAACGTTAAGGTCATCCGCGACAAGAACTCTGGTAATGCCGGATACTGCTTCGTCGAGTTCGCCAGCCCTGAGTCTGCTACCAAGGCCCTCGGCATGAACGGTCAGCCTGTGCCTAACAGCTCTCGCTCCTTCAAGCTCAACTGGGCCTCCGGTGGTGGTCTTGTCGACCGACGGTATGTACCAACCCTACAATACAACTATCACCCACTAACACATCCAGTGATGACCGCGGTCCCGAGTATAGCATCTTCGTCGGCGACCTTGGCCCCGAGGTCAACGAGTACGTCCTGGTTTCCCTCTTCCAGGCTCGCTTCCCCTCTTGCAAGTCTGCCAAGATCATGACCGATGCTATGAGCGGCCAGAGCCGAGGCTACGGTTTCGTCCGCTTCTCCGACGAGAACGACCAGCAGCGCGCTCTCGTCGAGATGCAGGGTGTTTACTGCGGCAACCGACCCATGCGCATCTCTACTGCTACCCCTAAGAACCGGGGCAACCACGGCTTTGGTGGTCAAGGACCCCATAACGGCAACCCCATGATGGCTGGTATGCCTCAGCAGCAGATGTGGAACGGTGGTGGTATGCAGGGTTTCCCTTACGGAGGATTTAACCCCGCTACCCAGATGAACCAGTTCACTGACCCCAACAACACCACCGTCTTCGTTGGAGGTCTTTCTGGCTACGTCACCGAGGATGAGCTTCGATCATTCTTCCAGGGCTTTGGTGAAATCACCTATGTCAAGATACCACCTGGCAAGGGATGCGGTTTCGTTCAATTCGTCCACCGCCACGCCGCCGAGATGGCCATCAACCAGATGCAGGGTTACCCCATCGGAAACTCCCGTGTCCGCCTCAGCTGGGGCCGATCTCAGAACAACTCCGGCGTCGGCACTCCTTACCGACCTGCCCCTCCCCCTCCTCACTACATGGGCATGCCTAGCCATGGTGGACCCGGAAACTACGGTCCTCAGCACTTTGGCGGCCCCGCTCCTGGCCCTCAGGGACCTCCCGGACCCCCTGGTCCTCCCGGCCCCAACGGACCTCCTCAGGTATGCTCCTTAGCCCATATGATCCGTTGACGTACTGACAAATTAGGAGTATTAAACCGATACTGCACGCAGTAATTTGACCACGATAACTCGTTGACGAAGGGGCTTTATACGAACAATCCCCCGGCACTTCTATTTCCTTGGACTCAATTATCTTGCCTTCTCGTGGGCTATCATGTCGAGCAGAATCTATCTGCTTTCCTTGGCAGTTGACGAGCGATACCCTTGCTTGCGATCTGGGTTATGACTTTAAGTTTTATGGCAGCTCAGGAT
>QHHJ01000101.1:0-69244 GCA_004367495.1 Fusarium scirpi
TCAAATGTAGGTTTGCAATGAATGGATTGTGGATGTTACTGATTGAGAAGTAAGGGCCCAGCATGTGGGTGACAGAAGAAATGCCCTCTAAGGGTTAGAATACCATAATAAAGTAGCCTAAGTGCTAGTCTCAGCTGACATAAAGTGACCAAATTATTTCGTCTCTTACCTAGTACCTACCTATGCTTTTGGGGGGCCAATTCTTCTGATACCCTGAGGCCCAGTTCTATGCCAACTACGTCATGGCTTCTTCAACCTTACCTAGTAGGCTTTGACTACCCTGTCATGTCTGCATACGACCTCTTACTCAAATCATCCGACGTCTCACTCATACACACATATCATATTCACTCAACACTACACTACAATAGTGGGTCTATTCCTTTTTGTCATAAATTTGTATCCTGTACCTGATCTTGATAGCCGACCACTGGCTTCCCCGGCGTGCAGGTATCATGGCTGCCAAATGGTCCTTCAAGGCCCAACCAGGTGTCTTTGTCGAACTCACCGACATTGCTCATGAATACCCCGGAGAAAAGGTCACCACACAACCAAACCTAGGCCTCATCTCGGGCCAGTCATACCCTTCCGACGATCCAGATGCTTCTGATCAGCGTGATTGGGCTCGTCTTGCGCGGTATGTAAGATGGCTCAACGAGAATAGCTCCAACAATGTCGCATACAAAATCGTATACTTGACGCGGCATGGTCTGGGAGTGCACAACAAGATGCACGCCCAAGTAGGGTCTGAGGCGTGGAATGTGAGTTTCTAGAGCCTTCTTATGGTTCGAACACATGAAAGCTAATGAACGGACAGACCAGAGTATCGTTTGAGAATGGGGATGGGAAAGAAACTTGGTTCGACGCCTTTCTCACCGAAGTAGGCGAACAACAAGCCCAGGATCTCAAAAATTTCTGGACAGACCTTATCAAAGTTCAAGGCGCACCACTTCCCCAAACTTTCTACACCAGCCCTCTCGCTCGATGTCTCCAGACAACAGACCTGGTCTTCTCCTCTCTGATGGCCACTCAAACACCCCCTCTACAACCAATCGTCAAAGAATTACTTCGCGAAAGAATCACACGCCACACATGCGACTACAGACGTCCACGTACCTGGATAGCGGAGAACTATCCCACCTACCAAATTGAGGATGGCTTCGAGGAGGAGGACCAATTCACTAATAGAGTAGAACCAGAGACGGATGAGGAGCACGTTGTGAGGAAGCAAAGGGCCCTGGAAGATATTTTCAACGAGACGCCGAAGGAATGCCAGTTCATCTCCTTGACAGTGCACTCGTATGCGATTCGAGCTATTCAGGGGGCTGTCGGGGCGGGCGTTTGTCGAACGAGGGAAGGCACCAGTATTGCGTTGCTTGTCAGAGGTGAGAGGGATGTTGATACAGATGGTGCAGATGGCTTGGACATTAATGATTACACCTCGGCTGATCCTGAGGCTGTAAGCTCACTGAGAAGGTTCTCCATGTGAGCTGGCAGGTGGGTAACAGAAGAATTGTCCTCTAAGATGTAGGCTGTCAAAATAAAGTAGCCTAAGTGCTAATCTAAGCTAGCATAAAATGACTAAATTATTTCATCTCTTATGCCTTTAGGGGCCAATTCTTCTGACACCCTGAGGGCTGGTAACAACGAGAGATAGACAAAAAGTGATAAATAGCAGGTTACGAACTCAACATGTAATGAGTTAACTGTGATGCTTTTGCATGGCCCGGATCAACTCACTCTGGAACTCAAAGTTCATCAAGTGTAAACATAGGTTAGGGCGACAAACTTAGAACCCATAGCTCAGAGTATAAGATGCACTCGATTTCCTTCTTCTCCCTCTCTCCGTCCCTCCGGATGGCACTTGTCAACATTGCGCACAGAAGTTACCAACTTCTATGTATGCTCTGTAAGTTATGCAGTATCTCCATCGGAAATTCACCTGGATTACGAACGAAGATAAACCCAAAGAGAAGCTTCATCAGTGATGAGACAAGACTGCGAATGTCGAACCAGGCCAATGGCTGGTGAGGAAACAGCAGCGTATGTCTACTGAGATGATACAAGAAGAGATGGACGTGAGAGAAGCTTGTAATTTGGATCGATAGCTAGCCAGGGCAACACAAAACACGAGTTAATGCCTGACCATACAACAGAGACAAGTTTGTATACACAAGCCAGGTACACAGTCCTATTTCCAACATTCAGTTCCGTCTCCGTCTCCATCTCCAGTTCCGTCTCCAGTCCATCTCAGTCCATATCCAGCTCTAAAATCCCAGTCCATGTCCAGCTCCAACATCCAGTTCCAGTTCCAGTACCAGCTCCATATCCGTCTTCAATTCCATGTCCATGTCCATCTGATATCTTGTCCCAGTGTTGTCAAGATTCGACCTGGTGGTTGTGTTGACAACTAACACCCGTACGTACTCGGCGGCGAACAATCGGAATGCAGAATCCTTCTTCCTTTTCGTTAGTCCCATATGCATGTCACGGGTCAGTTGAGCAGCTGCGGTGCCAATAAAACATTGAAACAAAAGAAATGCACGAGAATTACTCTCTCCGTCGCTACACCTCAGTAGGATAACACTTGTCATCGTTGGTCAGAAGATTCTGCAAGTCTTCATCGGTTTCGCGCGGATCACTGAGAAAGGGCTTATCTCAGCAGAGACAATGCAGAGGGTTTGGTATATCATGAGGCAAGGCTTGGGGTGATAGTGATTGAGACGAAGACGCCGTATAATGATGTTAGCGGTATGAGGCTGATGGGGGGGAGGAGGAGGAGGAGGAGGAGGAGGATGGTAAAGAAGAAGAAAGGCGAAGAAGAACAGAGGGGGACAAGACTAGGGTTTTGTGTTCGAACACAGTAGACATGTCACCTTCTTTGTCGTTTCTGGTGCGAGCGCACCCTGCCTCTCAAACACTTGAGCTGACGGGATAGGAAGTCAAGATGCGTATACTTGTAACTTCAGGAAGGCAGTCTTCGGGTTCTTTCCTCCTCAGCCTTTCTCCGGCCGGTTGTAATGCCATGATTGGCCCTCCTGGTGCATTTTATCTGATGGCGATAGAAGGTGTTTACTTCGGGTACTTTGGAGCGTTCTTGCTCTTCCCCTAAATGGAACCCGTGTCTATTCGATGGAGGAAAGAGCCATTCATTCACAGGAGCGTCATCTCGGGTCAGGGCATAATGTCATCTGCCTACTTCTAGTTCTCGATCGCATCAGAGCCAGTGAGGGATTACGCACACCTGCCATATAGCCTACCTATTAAGGAAAGGAAGCTAGGGACGTATTTGCACGGTAATGCCTAAAAGTCTTTTCTTGGCCACGATATGCTGGTGTTCATGGTCGAATCACGAGGATTATGTGTCATCTCTCTTGTAAATCACAGTAGATACTGTCAATGATATTCCATCTGCCCTCTCTCGTCTTGAAGAACAAACTACCTAGGTTTGTAAAATCTGACGTCGGCAATTGTCTTTTCCTGATGCATTCTGGGAGCATGGCATGCGACGATTGAACGGAGCCCAGTTGCCCTCCCTCCCAGTTAAGATTTGTCGCTCTTTCCTTTTGCCCGAACATGAGCAATTTACTCAAGGAAACACACGACGGATGTTTGCGAGAGCAATATTGGCCAGCTAGGTACCTAGGGAAGTCCTACGGAGCATATTATTCGAACTTGCCCTCAACATAATAACTCTTTACGTCTTGGCAAATTGAGATTCTGAACTATCATGAGAAAAACACATGCTCTCAATATTGATGATCCAAGGTAAATACCTGCTCAGAGGATAGGATTAAAGATAGAGAATTAAATGGTGCCACTGGCATATAATATACAAGAAGTCCTGTCTCCCTTACGCTATATCATAAATTAAAAGCGCCGCCCATGTAACAGTGATTACTAGCCAGCGAAGATGTAAATGTGTTGTTTCGTCACAGTTTACCACCACTTGAAAAGGGTGGTCCACTTCTTCCAAGGGCCACGCTTGGAGGGAATCTTGTCCTCAGGGATAGAGATCTCGTAACCATCATCAATATCTTTGGAAACAGACTTGGAAGTGTAGGAGTTGTCGTCACTCTGAAGCCACTTGTTGAATCGACCCTTATCTTTGTGGCGGTAAGACTCAACGGGCTGGGGAAGAACCTTTGTGCATTCGGTGAGACTGTTGATGTTGTTGACGCCCAAAAGACTGAGACGGACGTAGGCGCGGGCATAGTCCTAAGCTGAGGTTAGCATGATTCATATGATTGATTCGAGAATTGTTGACACTTACTACGTTCCAGGCGGCTTGACCAGTGCTACCGCTAGCAAAGGCCTCAAAGGCAGGCTTGGTGAGAGGATGCTTGGCAAGGACCTCGTCGCTGGGGAACTTGTAGACACGCTTGGGGGAGTTCTTGTCGAGAGTCTGCTGGTAGAAGAGAATATCCCAGACACCAGGGGTGCTATCCTGAGGGTCACCGTCACGGTCGATGTTGGTGTGGTGCTGCTGAGAGGTTGTGTGAGCGCCAACGAGGGCGACGAGATCATCAGGGCCAATGGTCTTGTCCTTGAACAGGTTGATAAGAGTGAGAGCATCAGAGTCAACTCGGGGCAGAAGACCTCCGATATTGGCCTTGGTGCTGTCCTTGCGGCCGACGAAAGAGCGAACTCGGGGTCCGAGAGGGCAAGTGACAGCAGCTATGTTGGAACCCATCTGGATAAGATCGGCCATAGTGACCTGGGTAAAGCCGTACTTGTTGTGGTACTTGTCGTAGATAGTCTGGTAGTACTCTCCAATCTGCTCGAGACCCTTGTTCTCACCACGAGTAATCTCATTCGCAAGGATGATAGAGCCGTCAGCACCGCCTCCCTGGGAAGAAGTCTTCAGGGACCATGTACCAGCATCGTGGAAGCCAATGCGGACTGCATAACGAGCCCATCGGGTGCAACGACCAGCTTCGCCTCTGAAGCGGGCTTCAAGCTCATTGGAGATGTACTGCCACACACAGCAGGTATCGCGCTTGCATCGCTGAGAGTTCATAGAAGGGCAGCCAAGATAGCGCTCACGGCTGGTAGGGTTGCCGTTTCCTTGAAGGATCTTCTTGATATCACGGCCGACTGAAGTGAGAGACTTGTCGCTGACGCTGCGAAGGTCTCCAAGAAGGGAGTGAGCGTCAAAGTTGTCTCCAGACCAGCCACTTTGGCCGCCGCTCTGGCTTCCACCATTACTCCAGCTGTTACCGCCGTTGCTTTGGTCAGGCCAAGAGGTAGAGCCTCCTCCATTGCTCTGGCTTCCACTGTTGCTCCAGCTATCATCTCCGCTACCCTGGCTTCCTTCATTGTTCCAGTCATTGTTTCCACTGCTCTGAGCACCTCCGCTTCCCCAGCTGCTTCCTCCACTGTTAGAGAAAGGCCATTTGTTACTGCTCCAGCCACTGCTCCAGCTGCGAGCGGCAATTCGTTCGATTTCTTTCATGGTTTCTCCCATGCCAGAGTGAGCGGCGACCTCAGGGATAGGAGCCGCTGCCAAAGTGGCAGCGACGAGGATATTGAACTTCATGGTTTGGTGTGTAAAAGTTTCGAAAAATTATAGGTAACTTATAAGTAAATTAAGAGATTTTGAAAGAGAGACTAATGCCTGTTGGCTTGTAGATAGAACGAGTGTATATTATTAGAACGAATGTATAAAAGAATGACGAGAGGTGAAGGCGCCTGGAGAAGACAGAATCAGCTCTTGGCGGACTCGAGTTGAGAGAGGGAACATCGTGTATATATACCAGAAACTCAACAAACTAGTCCAATGCCTGGTCGAGTGGTTCTGGCCACACGCCGAGAACTCTCGGCACGTTGATTCCAGACCCCCAGTCTTTGCATCTAGCCTTGCCGTTAGTTTTGCAACTATTAGACCTCGATCAAGAAACATCACAAGAAAAGACGTCTAAGATGAACCCTGCACTCATCAGCGGGAGCGCTTTGTGTCTAGAACCCCTGGATATGGGGACAATAGTATCAGTGCGTAGTAATAGCTCAACTACCACTCGATATTGTAATTTCTCCCCTAAAAGTCAAAGAATTGCTTTTGTTCGTTTCCAGTTAGAGGAAAGGTCGTCCCAGGTTGAGCAAAGACGTTTTTGCAGCAAGGATGTGGATCCTCGGTTACGTGGGGAGCGTTGAGGCGTTGGCGTACGACGCCTCCTCCTATTAGGAAACGAACTAGAGCGTTGTCTCGGCTGAAGCGGTTGATCATTCTTGGTGTGAATGTTCTAGCTGATGTCCAGATCTCTTGGTAACGGGTTTAGAACGGACAGCTGCAAGGATTTTAATGGATGACATTTCGCAGGACCCCAGAGGTTGATGATGCTGTCGACAAGGCAGGTCAGTACTGCAGTGAACAGATCAACATCGTATGAGCCTTGTGACAGTGATAACCATGACTTCTCACAGCGTCCTGCTCTTTGACCATATCACATCATTCCTGGTCGTTGAAGACCATCCTGTCTCGTATCTGTATCTCCCAGGGGGTCATGCAGCTGCGTGTAAGATGATACGTCCGCGAGTATCCGTCTCCACATGGTGATCAACAGCTGAATACAGGCTCTGCCTCCTTTTGTTGGCCCAAGCATATCTTCTCAACCATGAGCTTGAGAAACTTTCAGCTGAAATTACCCTCTCCCCATCGGGCAACTTTGTCTTCAGAGCAGGTTAAGCGCCGAACGCCAAGTCTCGAATTCCGGTGGATCGAAGATCACGGAAATGATCCTTGCTCAGGTGGATACAACAGAACCGACAGAGCGGGAGCCAAGGATATGAATTGAACGGGAGAAGCAAGGCAATGCCCAGTGGGTGGCCTCTGCCTTTGTTTGACGTTTCTGACATTTCGTTCTTTGCTGCTGAGGGAAAGAGAATACATTGTCGGGCTATTTAATATCCACGTTCGTGATAGGGGTTCATGTCGTCTCTTTTAGCTCAGCCACTCATCACATGACTGACCAGCCACGCAGGTCTTCTCTTCTTATGCTTAATTAACGACAATGTTTTAGTTATGATAACGTATGGTTGTTCTAGATTTACTCTCTATAATTGCAGCTTACAGAATCCAGACTCTTCACTTCCCACAACGAACAAACCCGGTCTAGCACACTAAAAGGATCAAGATATCCAATCAAGTCATTGCCAAAAGTAATAGCTTAGCGAAGCAATTCGGAAATTTACCCCTGGCACTAAAACGCAGTTGTGGCAACCCCGACCAAAACGAGCGCTGCCTTTATTGGAATAGCTCATATCAGCATTGGTCTACCGTACTATAGGTACACAGACGGTGACTGGAGGTAACTTGACTGCTCACATAGCGCTGTGCAATGGGAGCTGAAGATTTATACGCGAAGTTGTAACCACGGATTTTGAAACAAATAGATTCATTTTCTCCTACCGTCGAGTACATGGGTCTAGTGCATAGCCATCATCCCGTAATGCCCAGTCTTTGACTACCCTCAGGGTATCAGAAGAATTGGCCCCAAGAACATAAGGGATAAAATAATTCAGTCACTTTATACCAGTTTAGATACACATTTAGGCTACTTTATTATAGCAGCCTAAGCCTTAGAGGGCAATTCTTCTGTTACCCACCTGGCCCTGTCCAATCCAGGTCATTGACAACAAGTAGCATGAAGGCTTGTACCCTCAGATCCTTGTTAGAGCCCGGATATCTCTGTGGTACACTTGCGATTCCCGAATTGCTTGGGTGAGCTCAAACGCAGAGTCTAAAAATCCTGGTGACTTCTCGTTGCGTTTCTCTAGAGAGACCCAATTTCTGTTGCGCTCCTAACGCATCAGGAACTCGTTGTTGAGGAGAAGCACCACCTCTTTCAGGGCCGGATGGTTTGCTATAATCCGACGGATGAGACTTCTGAAGTGGTGAAATTGGTCACCACTGAGCGGAGACATAATATTCTGAGCGAGAGGACATCGAAGTGCATGAACAAGTCGCTCCAGTTCGGGCAGGTTCTCTTCCAGTGCTTTGCCCAGTTTTTTACATCCGTAGATCTGCCAAGATGTTAGTAAGCCTCGGACTTGTAGAAGTGGCGTGGAAACAACGTAACATACACAAGATCGACAGGGGAGTGAAGACGAATGCCGGAACACTTCGAAGTCCCAGCCAAGGTCGTTCCGAAAGGTCAGGGACTTCAGTCGTGGGAGAGCTCTGGCAATGCGGATTGTTTCGGACTGGTACTGGCCGAAGAAGTCTATCGTTCCAACATACAGGTTTTCAATGTGGTAAAAGGACGACGAGGACGTTGGAAAGAACCTGGTATGTGGTATATACAAGCTCTTCATATCGGTCCCAGCACACTTCACGAAGACATCCCATTCCTCCATTGACTTCAACTCAAGATGTTGGAGCTTGAGGTGAGGTAGAGCGCGGACTTCGGATGATAACACTTCAAGATGCTTGCGGCACAGGCTCTTGACGTCGAGAGAGAGAGATTCGAGGGAGGTCATGGTCTTGATGGTCTTTGTAAAGGCCAACAACATTGGCCTTTTTTTGTTTTTCCTATTATTAAAGGGAACAGAACCGTGACAGGCAATCGGGCCTCGGTCGCCAAAAGAGATAGTTACCTCTCTAAGATGCGATGACGCTTCAGCATATATGCGATATACAAAGTCGATCTTTCACTTACCTGATTAGCCTGAGTGTCTCATGGTGCTTTTCAGGATCCAAAGTCTGGAAGAGGCGGAGCATTTTGCGAGTGTCGCCAGAGATGTTGACTCGGGACCACACCATCCTGGCCAGAATTCCTCGGAGGGGGTGGCATGTTGATGATAAGGCTATGGTGCCCTCTTTACCCGACAGAGCGGCGATAGCTTGAATCAGCTCGTTGGGAAACTTCAAGAGCTTGGAGGTTCGAGGACGTTGTCCGTCCATACTGCGCTGGTCAGTTGGATAACAAGATTAGGAGAGGATGTTGGTAGTGAAAAAGGAAGAAAGAAAAGGAATGTGCCTGGCGAAAGCTTTTGCAGGGCGGGCTAGGTACCTGGGTGCAGGCAGGAAGTTTTGGGAAACTGACAGTTGGTGTGCGGTAGGTGGCACTGACAGCGCCGTGAATCCAATGGATACATTCACGGATAGGAATTTGGCCAGTGCCGTGGTCTCATACTCACCTCCTGGTGACTGCTCCAGAAAGGTGCGGATATTCAAGTTTCTGCTGCACCTTGACTACCTCTTACGCAGGTAGCCGAATAAATGCACTGCCACTTATTCGGTCTTGCAATTGTATGTTTAGCTTTCCGAAACGTGCATCACTTGGTTTGCTTGAGCATCCGCCAACATTTTGTTTGTTGATTCCAACACATCTTCACCTCACTTCTCAGTCGCCCTCACCATCAAGTCCTTCACTTTCAGCATCATCAAGCAAGTATTGACTTCGCCAAGGTCGCTCATCATGTATTTTGCTGACAGCGCAAAGGTCCAGTTATCTGATTGAGGCCCAGGAAGATGGCGACGACCTCGTGGTCAACCAGAATGATCATTCTGGAGGTCTTTGGGTGGACCCAGAAGATGATGATTGGCAAGATGCAAAAGCGTGTTTAACTGAATGGTGATGGTAATGTCGGTCTTGGCTCAAGCTTCGAGAAGGAAAACGATAGCAGACAATAATCTCGAGCATGTCACTCATGGCAGAAAGGACGAAGAGAATGGCGGTGGTTAGTTAACACCTAAGTACCTACCTTACGTTAGTAGTATCTACCTACTGTAGGTAGGTGTAGACATGTCACAATACGGCTAAGGTTTTTACATTAACACACATAGGGTCACAAGGAAGCATACAGACATCATATTTAGATACAATAAGTTATAAATCAAGACCAATATCATTGCTATGGATCCAGTCGAGCAGTTCGCCCTACTACTCCGGATATACATGAAACGCCAATGATCCTAGACGCCTGCTTACCATTCCTTCCCAATCCAAGTTTTCCGGTGCCCTCAACCCCTTTATATGCACATCTCATTACCCTAGGGCCAACACGCCAACAGAACAGACCTCACTAATCTAGACGAAGAGGACTGTGTACAATGATCCTCGAAAACAGAGGGGAATAAAGAAGAGACTGAAAAAAAAAAGAACAAATAAACGGATACAAAATTCCTGGCGTCGGGCCCGACGAGATGTAACTTGAACAGTGGGAAGTGAATATGAAGAGAAGAAAATGAAAAGGCTTATTGACAAACATGTCCAAGGGATTGAAAAATGTGAGAAGACACCTGGCTGAGCATTGTCGTAGAGGCATTCAATCGTGCATCGACGTTGTTACCAGAAAAAGCTTTTGGGTATGTGACGCTCTGTTGTTGGCTCACTCAAGGTCGTCGCGAGATGCCCGCATCATCATGAAAAGCTTGCGTGAATCAATCGAAATTCAGAATGGCGCGATCGTTTTTTGACATCATTCGTAGAAAAAACATTGAGCAAAAGGCAATGAAGGATCTTAGTAGGCATCCTCATCAGTCCACTCGCTACCAGAAATGATGCGGTTTCCGTCCTGGTCAATCATAACAGGTCCATTGTAAGACCCTTGCGGAGGTATTCCGCGTATGCGCTTAGATTGACTGCTTGCGGGACGAGTTTGCTCTGGTGAGAATCTCTTGGTTCGAGCTGCTTTTAGCCTAGCATAGTAGGCATCAGAGACATCGACTTCAGGTTCGCTGTTGTCATCGTAGGTTTCCCAATTCTCAGACCCTGAGATATTAGTAGAGGCCATAGATTCACCAGAGATCTGTCGGGGAGGAGGAGGAGCCATCGGACGGTAACCTTGTGAGCGGATAGTAGCATAGGGATCGTGGAAGCTTTCCTCGCTAAAGCTTGGATGGCTGCTGTAGTGAGAGGTGTTGCTTGGGTAGCTGTACTGAGAATTATCAGAGTTGGATCGAGCTGTTCGTGGACGGTCGTCATAGACATCCTCTGGCTCAACTTGGCGAACAATGCTGGTAGCAAGGCCAACTGATTTGTAGGGGTTCATAGGAGCTTCAAACTCAGCCTGAGCCATCAATTCGCGCATCTTGGGCGGAGGCGCTCTCATCATGGACTGGCCTGGTCGGTAGATATCAGCACAGGACTCGGCCCGGGGGCGTTCGGGAGAGTTGTTTCCATGCTTCATGTTGGACAAGGGAACTCGAGCTGGGATTCGCGACGGGCTTCTTGCGGGGCTGAGGGGAATACTGGATGTGGATGCATGTGTCTGGTGTCCGGGGCGCATGGGAGGCGCGGCAGTGGTGGGAGTTCGGGTCATGGATCGAGGAGGGACAGACTTGGTATTGATGCGGCTGGGTACTGACTTGGGTGGTTTGGCAGTTGAGGGTGGAGGACCAGCAGGGGTTTTGGAGCGCGGTGGTAGTCCGCTCGTCTTGGAATTATCAGCAGCCTCGATCTCGTCGAGGAATCTGTCGCCGAAAACAAGGAATGGCCGCCCATACTCGTCTTCCCACTTGGAAAGTATCTTGCGCAGCTCGGCGGTGATCTTGGGTAGTTCCTTGGCAATGCGCTTTCGCATCTTCTCCTCGCGGAGCAGCTTGCCAGGGTCTCGCTTCTCACCCTTCTGGCCACGACCCATGAGTCTCGAAGCATCTTGACTGGATGCAGCGAGATCATCGCGCTCCTTCACGAGAGTCTTGTATCTGTCGATCAAAGCAAGAGTGGGGGCTCGCTGTTCCTTGAGAGTTTCAAGGCGGGCAACCTCACGTTCATGGGCCTCCAGAAGAGCATCACTATAGACATCGGAAAAGGCAGGTGTGAACTCAAGCATCTCATCCTCGCTGAAGTAGAGCGCATCCCAGAGTTCTTGAAGCTTGATGCGAGTGTCTTCGACGAAAAGGTGGAGGTTTTGGCGCTTGAGTTCGTTTAGACGAGCAAGCTCATCCTCAAACTCGTTGATCTGTCTAACACCACAACCCCGGTTCGCGTTAAGGAATGGCTTGGTCTCACTCTCATCAACGCCGAGCTTGATCCAGAGAGCTTCAACAGCAGCCCTGAGTTGGTTGAGCTTCTTCTCTCGGTTCTTCTTCTCATCAGAGAGTCTGTCACGCTTGGCACGAAGACGGTTGATGTCTTCCTCATGCAGACCAAGCTGCTCGGGAGCATCGCGGTAGTATTTTACGATGGCACCATCTTGTTGCGCTTGGGGGATGCCAAGCTCTGCCCAGAGTCCAATCGTCTGGTCGGAAAGGGCTTGAACTGTAGCAATACGACGAGAATACTCCTCATAAACTCGTGTGAACTCGCTGTCAAGCTTGTCAACATATGTGGCGGAAAGGTCGAAGTTGGCAGGGATGGATTGATTTGGGCCTGTAGGGGGCAATGGGATCTGGACAAAGGTGGGTTCGAGATGCGAAGAGTAGGACTCGAGTGCCACTACGAGTTCTGTATTATGGTCAGCATATGGAACAATGGTCTCTCATGATAGACGCACTCTTGACTTGTTCGAATCGCTCCTTGTGGATGCGACTAATTTGTGTGTGCTTCTCCCTTAGTTGTTGGAGGCATCGCATTAAAGGATATGTGATGGTGAGTTCGTCGTCCTCTTGAGAGCGGCGGCGATTTGTGTCATCGAGCGAAGCTTCCATTTGATGGATGATAGTAATGATCTTCTTTGCTTCTTCAATCATTTCCTTCTTTTCTGAGTTGACGAGTCGCACTTGGCTGTTGAGGGCCTCGGATAGTGCTGAGAAGAGCTGTGCAAGTCAGTAACCCATCGACAGTTGCGTCGCAAACCAATGTAAACATACCTCAGACTCTCGAGCTTCGCGCTCATGATCAGGAACACCGATCTCATCGAAGAGACCGTGGAGCTGGCCAATACTGTTATTGACCTGCTGCGCAAGGTAGCTAGTGTCCACCATCTTGTTCAGGCCGTGAGCGCCGTCGCTGAAGGAGGGGAAGACAGTCGGGTAACAATGCTATGTATGTACAAGCAATTGAAGGAGGAAGGACGCTAGCTTGGAGACGAATGCGCAAAAACGTATGTAGGGTGGGTGTACTTGGAAAATAGTGTGGGCGTGAATCGTGGACTCGGTAAAATGTAATCGGGGTCTTTAGTACGGTTGTTTACTTTCTCTCCCAGGCGGTCATCGAGCAGTGAAGTCGTCGAGGCGTAAATAGCATCATATGCGCAATGCGAAGCTGTAGTTGGTAAATGCCATGCAACGCAAAAGCAAACTTGCGATGGGATCTTTTGGAGTTGAAGGAAAAAAAAGAACGAAAGACCTGACGTGCAAGCGGCTGAGACAAGATGAGAATGAACGTAGATGATGGGCCTCAATTATGGAAGTATTCTTTCACGAAAGAGCTTCGGGTGCAGTAAACGATGGGAAAGAGAGTTGCTACAGCAACTTCCCCCCAGGGTTTTATTGGCGGGCGTATTTGGAGTGGCCCAGTGTTTCAGCACGGTTACCCCGCTGTAGGTCGCTTTTGGCAGGGATATCCCAGTGCTGTGAGGCCACTGAAAGCTTGGTCGAAGCGCTATTGATCAGCTGCTGTAACTGCGATCCAGTTATTAAAGCTGATGATTGGCCTGTAGTGGGCATCCTCTTTTAACATCCCAGGATCGACTCCCTTCCTTGGACAGCATTTGGCCCGTCCACAATGTGTGAACTGGGAAAAAGAATGGAAATCTTGTGGTGTAGTTCGTTTCCGCCTTTTCGCCCTGCTATGCTATCGAATGATTAGATTCTTACGTGTAAGTGAATCTCCGTTTCTATAACTCGGCTAAGTATAGTACCTACCTATAACAAAATAGCCCGGACAATCCTCCGTGATCGATCAACAAATTCCTTGTTTTCTTACCCCGTCGTATCTCCATCGCAAATCTAACCTGATCATCCATAGTTTGCAGGTTAAAGTACAAGCATGAACCCGCATCTGTGGTCCGAAGGCGCAAGCAAGCAAGCAAGTGTGTTTGGCGTCTTCGCTCCAACTCCTTGCATACAGTAGGTAGATTTAGTCATCTAGACTGGGTTTGGATCGTCAGATTCGTTGACTTGCATGTGCGCAAGGCTATGATAAGCGAATCACAACTCCGCAAACGGCATCAAAACAAACCAGTCATCTCTGTATCACAAGAAGGGAGGAAGAGGCTAACTTAAAAAGATGTTGAGCCGCAAGCAGAAATTTGTTTTCCTCCCCACTTAGACGGATAGAAAAAAGTATGTGCACATAGATACCCGGTATCCATCACTCTTAGAAGCGGGATTATTGTAAACAATTCTTCTGTTAATCAAGTTTTCATTGGTGAGAGAACCACGCCAGCGGCTGAGCTGCAGAAGCTGTAACTTGCTTTGTTCTCACGCTTATCTCGATCTCTATAGTCTCTCACCAGACTCACCACTTCACAGGGATGTAAACAAGGCAACAAAACAACGGTCCCCTGGGATTGCCATAGCTACCCCTCGTCTCCTCTCATCCGTCCTTCATCGCCGAGGTTCTATCCTTGAACACTACTAACCTACTGCTACCGATTTCCGAGAACCAAGTAACTGTAGTTAAGGCCCAAGCTCCAAGACCTGCTCTATCAATCTAGTTATTGCTGGGCATCGTCATATTTCTCCTCTTCTTGTTCGCACATACTAAATTAGATCGTGCTCCCCGCGTGGTTCATCGGTGATCAATGCTACTTGTCGTAATTTAACTCTCCGTGCCGTTGAGCTATCCATAATTAAAGACGTCTCGAATATCAATTTCTTTCTATAATTACATCCTCCTTCACCATCCGACCAAATCTCGCCTATGTTGTATCACAGACTTCGTCGATACTGAAGCACTTCTGATACAGGCGCCGGATCCTGCAATGCAGCTGCTATTCGCAATCGCGTCAGAGCAACAGTCATGCCCCTGTTGAAGGCTGCAGCTCTCCCAATGAAATGTCGTGTTTTCTGTAGACGCCGACAACAAGAAAGTCGTCATCATGCTCATTGGGTGCATACCAAAGCCAAAGATGCATATGCATACCGTCTCGTATAGGTTGCGACCCCAGCCTTCATTATCCAAAGCCCAGCCTCCTCAAAGTTTGAAATGATAATCTCTACCAAAATGAGATGATGCCGAAGCCTCGATAATTAAACCACTGGCACTCGAGCGGGCTTGTCGAGGTCAACGTCGCTAGCTATCAAGAGTACCGTGCTTCGAGTTTCCTCGGAGTGGCCGTTTTCACTACCGTGCACCCTACTAGTTTGAAATTGTAGCAAGGGGAGGCCCATGGAGATGACATTCGCGCTGTTGGGGAGCCGTTGATCTCCGTGATAGCGGTCTGTCCCTGTGGTTGTGACATTGAAACCCGGTAGTCTGAATTGCCTTGAGACCTCAGTCTTATCGATCAAGGCTCAAAGGGTCCCATATTAAGGACTTCGGAGAGATTGCCCGAGACAGCGAGTTTCATAAATGTCTGAAAACTTTGTTTGGGTATCTTCCGATCACATCACGCTCCATGATGGCATGCCGTTGCCTTCGATGCCAGCCTTCAGGCCATTGTCGCTCATCTCCATGATTCCATACATATCCCAGGATAGGTAGTTTTGTAGATCATTTAGATCAACAGCTTGGTGGTCCATATGGGAAGTTGTAGCTCCAGGTGGTGTACGTTGAGACACGGGTTGCTCATGCTGTAGTTTGGATCGCGCAGGTGTCTCCTCATGTTGACTACTTGACGGGTGTCCAAAGGCAGATCCACCTCCTATTTTGGTTGAAGTCGGGCTTGTACTTCCAACCTTGCTCCAGGCATCCTGATCAATCGGCTTGATATCGGCGCTCTCACCTTGAGCAAGGCGTGCTAGACCAAGCGCTCCCAGGGCCTCGTCAGGACTGCCGATGATTGGACTTCCAGAAAGAATTGGCGATCTATTTAGACTGTTAGCAACTGAGTCACCCGGAGAATTAATTGAGGCATACCTATCCTCATTGCCTTGCTTAGGACGATCGCTCATATGCTCGTCCTGCGCGAAGGTCTTGCGAATCTTAGCCAACCATCGTTCCGTCGTAGTCGCCTTCATCATCGTTAGCAAGGACTGCCACAATCTTTCCCTACAGTGTTTTACGTACCAGGGAGTCTGCCAGCGGAAATAGGGCAGCCATTGTCCGTAGAATCTTGCTGTTACTCTCCACAGCATTGATAGCGTCCACAACAATAGTCTCAGCATCTGGCCTACTGAGATCAAGTAGTCTTGCGATGTAGTACAGCATCACTCGGCTGCTATCATATGCGAAGCATGGTAGCAAGCTATCAGCCAAGTATCTTGCACCATGTTGTACAGCCTCGGCCAAAATAGTAGCAATTTGCTTTGCGTGGTAAAAGCAGTCAACTTGCAAAGACTGTAGAAACTCTTCTTGGTTGGGCGGGAAGTAGAAGGGCTTGATTAGCTTGAAAAGGTCGGGCATGGAAATCCTGTAGAGATCTAGAAGGTTGTGGTGATAGGTGCAGTGAAGCAGGACAAGTGAGCCGAGCTGGTCAGATTCAAGGCGGGCGTAGATGGTATCGGTAGAGTATGAGATGAACTCAGGGAGTTGTCGGCCCCATGCTCGCAGGTCAGCATCCAGGGCGGCAAAGTCGGATTCAGGAAGCCATGGGGGTGGACTCGTATTCAAATGCTTGACATATCTGTCTTCCCGTTAGTTATCTGGGTGTTCTTAAGAGGGGTTTTACGTTTGCTACTGACCTGACTACTCGCTTCCAAAGAGTGACAATTCGAATATAGTATGCCATGATACCCATATTAGCAGCGGGTCTTCGTGGGACAATAGCTGGAGGTAGGAATTGAAGGACATGTCCTACACCAAGAGTCTCAGTCACACATGGGATTCGAAGTCTGAAGTTACGCTCATTGCACGGCAACTGGATCTTGATATCGGCTTCACGGAGGAGCGTCAACTGGTCCACACCACTGCCTGTCCACGCATCCAGAATATAGCAAGCCCACATGAGTCTTCGACGACTCTCCTTCTCGACTGCCGGTGGAGAGGACTCATTTGTTTCTGCACAGAGGATATCCGGAGAGAACTCGACGTTCAGTTGCAATGCATGTGCCATTCTTACAGCTAGGCCACTCAACATGAGAGCTTGGGTGTACTCGCCCAATCTGAAGTGGAAGTCATAAAGCAATATGCATGTCTAGGAAACAACTGTCAGCTATGTATTAACTAGAGCATTGGGTTAGCACTTGCCATGAGTCTTTGAACTGAGATCTTTCCAAAATTGGTGAGAACCAGCAATTCGGCCTTTTGCGCCCAACTGTTTCCCGCAGCCCTTATCAAACCTGCTTTGGCATCTTGATCCTCTACATTGACCGATAGAGCATAGAATCTATATCATCAGCTTCGGATACTCACTCATTGATGGTGGGACAACTTACTTGGCACCTTGGGCGCAAATGATGTGTAGCAATGCTCTTTCATCTTCAGACTCAAAGCCTTTATCTAGCTGTCGAGTAAAGGACGGTCTATGAACAAAAGCGAAGCATCGAAGAGGGTGAATATTTGCAAAGTAGTGATCCACCACAGTACGAATATTGTTTGAAGACGGGAGGTCTGAGGACACAAGCCTACAAACTTGGTTAGCGATGGCTCGGGTTCTTCGGGCTAGACATGAAACTCACCATGAATGAATGGACAATTCAGTGTCATCGGCAAAATCTATGGGCGGGTCTATGGCACTGGTGTCTCGGGTGCTCGACCGGTGGGATGCTGCGATATCAGTTTCCCGCGACTGGATGAGACTGGGTGACATGAAGCTATCTCCAGTAACCGAAGATGCATCCAAAGAAGACTCCAGCTCTTCCTCATTTGAACCAGAAGTCGGAGCTTTGCTGAGATTTCGCGCCCAGCGAGGAGCCGAGCCTCCGTCGTACTGGCATTCTAAATTACGGGCGCAGCATCGCGAACATCTCGGGCGGTCGCCATCGCATTTTGTCTTTGAGACACGACAACTCGTACATGATCGGTAAGTGCGGATCTTTCTCAGAGACACAGGCACTGATCCACGCCGACTGCCAGATTTTGAGCCGTCGTCATCAACACACTCGAGTTGAAGACGTTCGCAATTGCGACATCCGTTGGGTCGGCCATCGCATTTGACCTATGGATGTGAGTAACTTGGTAGCTATAACAGCGAAATATGGCAGAATAAAATAAAAAAACGACACTTACCTTTCTTGCCCGACAAACTCGACAGCCCATGATAATGTTGCGGTTGATGTTGACGCTGGAAAGACTCTCACTATCGACAAGACTACGAGAGGTCTTTTGTCCACGATTGGAGTGAAGATCTTCCATGATTACGATTACTATGCCTTATTTTACGCAAGACAGGTGCTGTAGACAGTGGAGGCTAGGTATTCATATGCCCTGGTTCACTGCGAACGAGCTGACGATGGCGTGCGAGGGTCTTCTGCAATGGCTGGCAAGTTGTAGCGTCCATAGCGGCAGGTTCAGTGGATTCACGCCACATCAAGTCTTCGGGGAGATTGATTTAGGCAACTCGATAGAGTCTAGACCGCCGTCAAGCCACCCTCCATCAAGCGCTATGTGGGTTAAAAACCCTTGTAACCGCTGTCAGCCATATCACGACATTGCTGTTGAAATGACGATGATGAGAGCATCCCACGCCCATGCACGGGGACTTCGGATGTCGGAAACTCTTGGCTAAACAGGGCAGCTACCGTTGTACTGTAGCATAATGCCTTGACCCCCACTCAGTTTACTTCCCGAGAACTATCTGCAGCTTCTTGTCATACTTGAGATCCTATACGGTACCAAGATAGAGCTTTAGCTCGGTGATCAAGCTGTCTCGACATTAAGCCTAAGTGGTAGCTCCTCACAAACTCGCTCCATCACGACCGCCCCCCCAAATCACAGTCAAACTAGGATCTAGTACTACATAGAAGTTGACCTATAACAGGTAGCAATTGAGAGAACAGCGTTATCTCACCACTTGGAATTCTGTAGAGGTCGTAAAAACAAAGGTTTGTATTCATTTGAGCTTTGGTTGTTTTGCCAGGTATGGGCTAAGATACAAAATATCAATCACATTGCGACATCAGATGGAACCTCAGTTCTACACAGTTTGATGAGGCATGATCCAAATACATCATCTACTAGCTCCATGTAGTTGATCCTACCTTGCATGCTCTGACCCCAGGATTGGAGGTTGGCAAGTAATACTACGTGGGGAGAATCTGTTATTGTACAGGGTAAGCGACGCCTACCGAAATAATGCAATCAAGCACAGCTTGTAACAAGATAACCAATACTACCTTGACGCTTTGAAAACTGAAGCTGATAGATATATCCAATATTGTTATTTACATTCTGTTCGCAGTACTTCTCAACGCTATGTGTAATGTATTTCCCTATACACAACACCACCGGAAGGGCTATTGAGTATTTTAAGCACATAAATGCCTACAGCCATTCTCCTCTCATCACTGAACAAATTAAACAAAACAAATCTATTTGCGAAGCCATCAGCATATAATGGGTAATGTATATCTTAGACGCCCTCTTTGTTTCGTGTCCGATGACTCTTATCTCTATCTCTCCCCTTATGACTCAATGCGGTCCAATTGCAACCCCTCCATCCCTCCCCCACCAACGACTCTTGATGATAACTTTCCACCGCCAAAAATTACCCCACTACCGGCTTCAATCACCAAACAAAGCTAAACACTTTCCCGATATCGACGAAACCGCACACGTAGACATCGAACCGAACCGAATATCGACGATACAACAGTTGCTATCATGTCCGACCCTGTCGCTGAGGTCACCGAGGGCACTGTCAAGCTCGTGCTTGACGAGGTGACGGGCGAGCAGGTCACGCGCAACGAGCTGAAGAAGCGTACCCAGAAGCGAGCCAAGAAGGCCGCTGCCCAGGCTTCACGAGAGGAAAAGGCAAAGAATCAGGAGGCGAACCCCAAGCCTGCTGCGCCTAAGCCCAAGGCTCAGGAGCCTACCCAGCTGGACCCCGATGCCATGTTCAAGCAGGGCTTCCTCGCCGACGTCTACAAGGAGCGACCTGTGAAGCCTGTCGTTACCCGATTTCCTCCTGAGCCCAACGGCTACCTTCACTTGGGTCACGCAAAGGCTATTGCCATTGACTTTGGCTTTGCCCGTTACCACGGTGGCAAGACTGTAAGCTTCGTTGCGCCAACTGGAATTTGATGATCATGCTAATATGTGATAGATCCTTCGGTATGACTTTTTTATCGAGCGCTAAGTTCACGGCTAATGGATTCAAAGATTTGACGACACGAACCCCGACGAAGAGGAGGAAATCTACTTCGAATGGATCCTGAAGATCATTAGGTGGCTTGGTACGAACCTCGACGCCTGTTATATCCAACCCGGCCTTGACTAATCTTGAACACCTGCAGGATTCGAGCCCAGCGCCATCACACACTCCAGTGACAACTTCCAGAAGCTCTTCGATCTCGCCAAGGAACTGATTAAGAAGGATAAGGCATATGTCTGCCACTGTAACGAGGCCGAGATCAAGCTTCAGCGTGGTGGAAAGGAAGGAAAGGAGGGACCCCGCTACCGATGCAAGCACGCCGAGCAGGATGTCGAGACGAACCTCCAGAAGTTCCAGGATATGCACGACGGCAAATACGCACCCCAGACTGCTTTCCTTCGCATGAAGCAGGATATCACCAGCGGAAACCCTCAGATGTGGGATCTCGCCGCTTACCGGATACCCAAGAACCAGAAGGTTCACCACCGAGCTCCCGAGTGGAAGATTTTCCCTACTTACGATTTCACACACTGTCTTTGCGATAGTTTCGAGGGTATCACACACAGTTTGTGTACTACCGAGTTCATTCTGTCTCGTGAAAGCTACGAGTGGCTGAACAAGAGTCTCGAGGTCTACGAGCCGATGCAGCGAGAGTTCGGTGAGAAAAGATATGGATATGTGTGAATGCGGACTTCTAACAACTACCAGGTCGACTCAATGTCAGTGGAACTATCATGAGCAAGCGAGCTCTGAAGAAGCTTGTCGAAGGTGGATACGTTCGAGCTTGGGATGACCCTCGTCTGTATACGCTGATTGCCATTAAGCGTCGTGGTATCCCCCCTGGCGCTCTCTTGGCTTTCATCAACGAGCTTGGTGTCACTACGGCCAAGACAATTATCCAGATCGCGCGATTCGAGCAGACTGTCCGCCGCTACCTTGAGAACACCGTGCCACGACTCATGCTTGTCCTGGACCCTGTTCCTGTTACCATTGAGGACCACGAGGGAACTGAGGAGCTCGAGGTTCCTTACTCTCCCAAGGACCCCAAGTTCGGTACTCACAAGGTCCGATTTACCAAGACTGTCTATATCGATCGATCTGATTTCCGAGAGGAGGACATCAAGGGTTATTTCCGACTTGCCCCGGGTAAGACTGTTGGTCTTCTTAACGCTCCCCACCCTATCAAGGCCACCTCATTCGAGAAGGATGAGTCAGGTAAGGTCACTAGCATTAAGGCCGTTTTTGATAAGGAGAGCAAGCCAAAGACCTACATCCAGTGGGTGCCCGAGGGCTCCATCAAGTTGGAAGCCCGCGTACACAGCCCCTTGTTCAAGTCCGACGACCCTACCGCTGTTGAGGGTGGTTTCTTGAACGACATCAACCCCAACAGTGAGGTTATCTACCCCGAGGCTCTTGTTGAAGAGGGCTTCAAGGAGGTTCGCCAGCGCGCTCCCTGGCCTGTTACGGCTGGTGAGACCAACGAGGCTAGCGGTCCCGAAAGTGTTCGATTCCAGGCTATGCGTGTTGCCTACTTCGTAAGTGTACGCTACCCAACTTGTTGATGTTGAAACTAATTACCATATAGGCTATGGATTCGGATAGCACAGATGACAAGATTGTGCTTAACCGCATTGTATCCCTGAAGGAGGATCGTGAAAAGAACTAAGCAAAAGTGTATAAATTAAGATAGGAAGAAAAGAAGTAAAAAAGAAAGAGAAATAATAACAAATTGGTCTGATAATTGTTCATGTTGCCAGTCATTACATGGTAGCCAACGACCCTATTGCCACGGATCGACCTTTGTACTGTCTGGGATGTATCGCATCGGGATGCTTTAAGAGCCTCGAGCTCGTCAGGGGTAACTGGAATCGTTTGGTCTGCTCGTTGATTAGGGAAGTCCTTATAGATTTTATGTGTACTGCTAACCTGGTTCGCGATTATGGTTCCTGACTAGTTCCAACAGGGCCATGTTGGCGCCCAAGACACGTTGAACGCTCAAGTTCGTATCTGAAAGGACATCATAAATCACTCTGGATTCATCCTGCCCGACTATACCCACATGAACTACCAGAATGTGTATGTAAGATCGCCCTTGCCGCGTCGAGTCGCTTAAGAATCACTTCTAGATCGCTTTCTTGGCGATCACCAACCCTCGACGAGTGGACAAATTGAGTGAGAGGTCGGGCTTCTCCGTCGAACTAGGAGAGTCGATCGTAGAAGTGACGAAGCTCTTAGCAACCTGCACGACAGTCTGTAGGTGTTGCTCGATAGCGAGATTCTGTGGGTTTCTCTCGTCTCTTACAAGAGGCATAGACTCTTTGAAATTGCTTCGATGGGTTAAAACGTCAGAGATCATTGATGAGTTGAACAGTGGCCCAGGAAGCCTCGGCCGAGTGACATATTTCGGTTTCCACCGCCGCCAGTTGGGTCAATAATCCCACAGCTGTCCTGCGTGGGCTTATATACATGCTCGTGAAAGCCGAGAGTCACTTTTGAATCACGTATAGCGAGAGTATGAGAATGCTGGCAAACAAACTTTTGAGGACTACCATGCCTTCACTGCCCCATCCCTTCATGAACGCCATCTCGACAGACTCTGGAAGAAGCTGTGTTGATCATCGATGCTTTAGACGAATACATTGCTGACCTTCACCTCCTTTTGGAGTTGCTAGTTGACCTTTCTCAGCACAAAATCGGGTGGATTGTTTCCAGTCGGAATTAGTCTGAGATAGAGGTACTTCAGGGCGCTGTATAAAGCTAAACCAAGACAGCATCTCTAAGGTCGCCAATGCCTTCATCACGTGTAAAGTGTAGAGTGTCTTCAGACAGAAGTGTTTGAATACCGACACACGCCTTACTGTCCAGGAGTATATGGAATCTAACTGCAACAAAACCTTCCTTTGGGTAGCGTTGACCTGTCAGCCTCTTGGAGCCCCATGATTCCATAACCGATAGAGTGATACAGACTCTAGCAGGTCTACATGACATATACCAGCAAATGCTATATCACATCCTCGAGCATGTTGGAAGACTACAAGCAAATACTGAAACCTGTTCTCACTGCATACCGACCCCTGACACTTGATAAGTTGTCATCTCTTTGAGAACCTTTAAAAGATGTTTCATATGATAGACAAAATGCAGCAGATTATCAATGAGACAGGACCGTTCCTTAGGTATCGCAAGGAATGAAATAGTCTACTTGATACATTCATCAGCTAAAGACTGTCTTATTTCCGAAGTAATTAAGGAATTTGGTTTCAACAATCACCTTCAACACCATCATCTTTTTGATAGACGCTTGAAGGCGTTGACTCAGTCAAAGTATCTATTCTCCCGATTACCATTCTCAATCGAACAGGTGAAACTCTCTCGACCAGTTCCATTAGCTCCAATTAGATACTGCAGTATCCATGGCTTCATAACATGTTCCCGAGGAGGCGACTTTAACTATTCAGATGACAAACATGTGTCCCATGTTGATTTAATCGCCAACTTCTCACATGTTGTCCTGGCATGTACACAGCTGACTGTACGCGACTCGCTTTTTTGCTGATTGGCAGTAAGGTCACAATTCTGGACTTGGAGAAAATGACTTTTTAAAAACATATGAAACAAATGTTGATGCGTATTCTAGAGCTGGCATGTATAAAGACGCATCGATTATTGATACAGATGTAAAAACTGGATACAGGATGTGTCTTAGTAAAAGTCGCATACAGAATTTTGGGTGTGACGACGAACGCCTGGTTACAATTGAAGGATCGGCAACAGGAATCTGAATTACTTGCGTAAGACCGTACTGTATGATTTGGTGGCTGGTAATGCCCGGGAATGTCGTTTTCATTTCATAAGAGCTAAAGTGATGGGTATATGCATGAAAACGGTCAATAGTTTGCTGCGGCGTACGGGTTATACGTGTGTTATCGATTAATGAAAGCCAAAGCCGTCAAACCATACTGTACTGTACAGCATATCTAGACTAGACTACTGTATAATGCATCACATTTGATCATATATTACTGCTACTGCTACTGCGGCTTGCAACCTGTCTCACACTGCAGCGGGCGGGTAGAGCCGCGCCCACCTCAGATCAACGCTTCACTTCATGGCTCATGCAAGGCTCAGGCTGAAGTTTCAATGGAGACGAAATGCATCTCTAATCTAATTTCATTTCATTTTGTTTTATTGTTGGAACCGTGCTCCCAACACAATCACAGTCTAGACTATCCCTTACGCCCTGCCCTGCCCTGTTCATTCTGTTACCCGAGCTGACATGTTGGTGAAATGTAAATCACACAGCTCAGCTCAGCCCAGCTCAGATATCCCTGTCACTGTCGTTGTCACCATCGCTCTCACAGGTTCTTAACTTCACCAACAAAGATCCCTAGTCCAGATAAGGCCTGTTCCTCGCAACTTCAGCTTCAAACATCTCCCCGGTGAACGGCCCGTCTCGCTCCCTCCTCGTCCATCTCCCTTTTGCAGGCATCGTCAACAAGTCCGATTCCTCTTTTCTCCCCCTTCGCGACTTGTCATTTGATTACCCAGCCCCTCTCCCACTCCCACTCCCACTCCCACTCACCCTTGAGCCTTGAGCCTTGGCCTCCGAGCCTCGACCCTCAACTCTCATCCTCCTCTATGTGGAAGGCGGCAAAGTACCACTGACTTCTCCGTTCCCTGCTTCAACTCGAGAGTCTCGAATACAACCCAAGACGAGGCGAGGCGTTCGTGAAGATCCTTCTCTGAGTATGGCTAGACCAAAGCATTTGCCACCAATACTGTAAACTGACCAACCCGAATTGCTCTTCCTCACCTCCAATCATTTGCATGTACGTACAGTACTGTACAGTACAATATGCAGGACATACCTGCAGCACCCTCCTAAATACAAACAGAGATGTCATAATCTGCCGTATCGCACAAACGAGTCCTGTACTGTAAGCTTGAGCTGCCATTATGACGGGTAACAGCATCTTGGACCAGGGATTCAACCATTGTGAAGCCATCCCCTTCGATGCTACTTGCTTAAACGCCCATTTCGTCCCTTCTTCCTGACTTGTATGGTATGGTATGGCTGCCCTAGTGAATACATACATACACATGATCAATGTGTGCCCCGTTGCTTCGTCAAGCCCCCCTTTGCCTGTTTATCGCAGGTCCATCCTTCGTTGGGCCTTCTCTCTATAGAGGATAGTCTTCACTTCACTTAATATTGGCACCACTGTTGCCATTTTTGGGATATAAAGTATAGCATGGCCCTTGGATTTTGTTATATGGAGGACCAAAAGGCTTCTCTGTGTTTCATCGACATACATATTCGTACATATGGAATAAAGAATAGTCATCCTGTCTGCATGCATGTACGCGTGCATGCATGAAGGCTTCCCGTACCGTACATTAGCTGGCAGGTGGGTAGACATCATGTCTCCATCCCCTACAACACCCCGCTGCGTGATGAGCGGGAAGGCTAATGTAGTGGGCAGTAAATCAACGGTTACCCTCGTTTGCAGCTCCGCCATACTGTACTTTCAGGCACAATACAATCAATGCCTTTCCATAAGCAATTCGGAATGAAAGTTCTACTTGGGATGCTTTGATCTGGCCTGTTGGGGCTGAGACCTTTTCTCCAGGCCGTGCCACCTCTCCCAACTCGCCATGATCATGATGCGATCCTGCAATATCTCGATGAGAACAGCCTGGGTAGCACAAACGTTTTTGGCTTGTTTCTTCACTGAGGCCCTTGTGGACTGCCACTACAGTAGCATATGCGGAGTACATGCTACCCGTCCAGCTCCAACCAGCATCATGCTGACAAGGAGCGACGTACTGTACCCGCCGATGAGCTATCATGGCTTGGCTCCTCTCAAGATCTGTTTGGTTATGTCTAGGTGGGACTCTTGAGTGAGTTGGCAATCAAGTCGTGCCGTTATCATGGCTGCTCTTGTACAGATCACCCCTGTTCAAGGCCAAGGGTACCTACCACGAGAGGGTGTTTCTTTATAATCGGTACATCTCACACACTGAAAACTACAATTGGGTGAGAGAATAGCGGTGAAGGTTGCACTAGGCTCTATGAAGCTCTTTGTCGGGGCGCGAGGAACCGTGAGCACTTGATCGTTTTAGCAGCGCAATTCTGGTATTATCTTGACAGAACTCACAAGTCATGTAGGCTCTGTTGCTAGAAGCCCAATTGATACATACGTTGTTGGAGAGCAGGCGTAGCATGAAATTTGATGCGCATGCAAGCACAAGTCAGATCTTCCAGCAGGGTCCGCTACAAGGCAGAGCACAGGAGCGCACTAGGCGCTGCCAGATCGCATCTGGGGATTTAAGAGCGCAGCGGCAGCATGTGGACAAAGCCCCGAGCTCCGGAGGCCGGGATTAACAGACACCCATGGCATGGCCTTGGGCGAAACATCCCAGGCCCTACCAAAGTACATAGCACAGTACGGTATCAAAGCCATTCTCAAAGGGACACCGTGCCGTGGTCACTGAAGGCCGTCTCTCTCCAAGAAAGTCAGCCATTGCATTCTTCAGTGTGGGTTTATATCCGGAGGAATGGCTAGCAGCAATCGACAATTGCTCTTGCATAACGGTGCATTGCCGTCAAGGTACCATGCCTCTAGCGAACTAGAAAGAGACAACAACAGATAAAAGAGAATTTAGTTATCTCAGGAACTCATCTGGTGACCCCGGAGGTTATCGAGGTTGCGTGCTTGTTGTTGGGGTTGCTGGTGGCGGCGGTGGTGGTGTGTTAGAGACGTGGTGAGCGTTCATTGGATTGAGATATAGTGACTGGCCCAGAGCAGAATTCCATCATGCCTCTTACCAAACGGCCAGCTGAAGAGGCCAGTTTTGGAGGCCATGAGAGAAGGAAGGTCACGACACGGATCGGCCTCGGTCGTACATTGAAGTACTGTACTTGGGGTCCAGCAATTGCTCTTCTTATCGTCAGTCTAAAGCTGGGAGGTGGCGTGGTGAGCTGCAAGTCAGTACAGGAAAAAGAGTGCATCTCGGCCGGAGGCTACAGTCGAACCGAAAACCGAAAATCGACAATTCTTTCTGGACGCTGCCAGCCCCAGCGGGGCACTTTTGTCAGCACTCGCCGGCTCCAACGACATTGTTCTTGGCTTCTGATTAAGGACGGACTTTTCCTACTGTGCCATCTGCATCTGACAGCGAGACGAACGGGTAGACTAATGCCAGCGTCCTCCACCAAGAGCTGGCTAACGAGCACCGGTGTGCCAGGAAGTGGACGCCCTAAGGCTCTAGAAGGTAAACGTGGCGACTCAACGCACTCGTCAAGTCTTGGCAATTGCGCTCCCCCACGGTATCTGAGTGCAGTCCAGTCGATATTCGCTAAGCTGTAAAGAGTTGGTAGGAAGGGCTAGGGACGGCTGGTGCTTTCGAAACGCCCCAACGGGGGCCCATGCTCGTCCTTCCCGATGATACTGCAACGGCCATTGGTCAGGTTTTAGACATGCATCTACATAGCCGCTGTGCAGAACATGCGAGTGCTCAAGCCAGCCTGTCCACCTTGCCATCCTTGTCCACCGGGAGCAAGGGCAGCTGCAGGGACTAAAGCTTCTGGGCGGGCAAGTTGAATCGACATGCAAAGCAAGCCAAGCCCTTCTGGGTTTTGTCGAAACATGGGTACGATGACTGCGGATAATGACGGGGAACATCATTCATGATCATACCACGATACCGCTCAGTTTAAGGAAGCTGATGTCCGAAACTTGTCAGAGAATATAAGAGAAGTGCTATGTTATAATCATCGGAGAACGAAGTCAAGTCAGCCAAAGATACTGTCCACGTATCGAACATTAAGCACCAATATTTGTTGATTAAGCCTCGAACCAGCCGTTACCGCCTCATCACGTGCTGTGGTAAAAGACAAGACTGGTAAAGGATCTTGAAACATGGGTTCGTAACACCTTGATTGGTTCTTCAGCAAGAGATTCGAATCTTGAAATGTTCGACGAGTTGACTTCTCAATCCGTCCGCAGTCAACCCCGCTCTCTCCTCTGACCGATATGCAACATGGCCTGATTCATCTGATAACTCACCAATGAAGTGGCTCACGTTCATAGACCGATTCATGAAGCAGAGGACTCCCCTCAAAGTCTCGAAATACAAACGTAGAGTTGCGTCGTATAGTGGATGCTCATGAGTGGTTAAGAATAGAAACCCTGCAGTTGCAGTGCCATGGACAACTGTGGAAGAAGCGTGTTGGACATCGGCTGAGTGCCTCAGGGATCATATCGCTAGTGCTTAGCCAGGCTGATCAACATGTGATTTAGGCAAACACCTGGTTCGTTGTTCAAATACTTGCTGAATGGAGCTTATCTCCAGGGCCATCTTATTAGGCATGCGAGGCATGTTTGAGAACCGCCAATGAGGACTGTTGCTATTAGGTGCTTAAGTGTCCGACTGGGTTGACTAGACACTATTTCCGAGCTGACGATATATTGAAATGGTACGATACGTCTCGGAAAAAGCAAGACTGCACTTGCAATATTTTATTAGGAACTGGTTGTGACAAGACAATTGCGCAGGCATATCTGACCCCTAAACCAAGCAATTAGAGGAGCGGCCAGGCAAACCTCAACCCGGTCATGTGGGGCAATCGTTGTCTATCCATTGATTTCATGATCAATGGGTATGGAGTAGAGGGTTGGGCCAACTTATTAAATGCCATGTTGTTGCGGTTTATTGATGGCTTGTCTCAAATCGATAGACACCCCCATATAACGCATGCTCTGGTTACGGGTTTGTGTCTTCAAGCGAGACACCACTGATGGCTTCTTCAGAATTCGGGTCATGCAGTGTGTGGCTGGACATGTGTCCTCCATTGAAACGTGCTGAACGACGTGGGGAAGCCAGTCGAGGGAAGCCAGCTGTCAAGGTATCCAGATACGTAAATACGGCCGCTCCATCTGGTCGAGTCTCGATGTTTAATAGTGATAATTGCCTTGGGCAGAGAAATTTATGATAACTCGTACGAATAGCGAAAATACCACAAACCAGCGGACGGACTAGCCAATCACGTCGGTGAAAGCAAGCTCTTTGATGTCCTTGTATAAAAAACGCTCTTGTTCGACTATCCCTGCTAGCTCAAGCAACGGCTGAAAGCCAACGGCAAGGACTTCCTTGCAGCTAGCTTGCCCGCGGGGGGGGGGTTAGCAGAAATTTGAGATCCAAGCCAAGAGTGACGAAAATAGTGAATCGAAGAGACGGCCCAGACTCGTATAACGTGACTGAATCATTTTGTCTCTTGTGCCGTTGAAGTCAAGTTTTCTGTGGCCCAAGGGTTTGCCTACGAACATGAACGGGGGAACGTCGTCAATGACTCCGAATCCATTTTATTAGAACAGTTGGCTTGGAAAGACGAAGAAAGATACCTTCACTAGTATTTTATCTTCTTTAATGAAAAATGAGACCAAAACTGCTGGTGATGATGATGCTGATGCTCATGGGAGAGGCTAGAAGCGGGAGGAGAGGGTTCCATTCATTTTGGGATAAGGGTGACGGAAGTATCGGTACTTGTTTCCCACATGCCTGCCACAGTGCGACACCTGTCGCTTTCTGTTTCAATACGTACTCGATGCTGACCCTCGGTTCCAGACTCGAGGGAAAACCGGGACGGAACACCATTCGGGTACAGACTTGCGAGATTTGACAATTGTGATCGATGGAAGCAGGGCTCATGCTTCGGTATCGGAGGGAGGCCGAATTTGCTTCTTTCGTTTTTCGTCTCTCTTTCTTTTGCTTTTTGTTCCCCGTCAAAGGTGGAACTTGGAGAGTCGGTCAACTGTCAGAAAAAGCAACTGCCAACTAGACCCAGATTCAGGCCCGAGCAAGAGATGGTACAGAACGGTTGTAACATGCAGCTATCCAAGCCTGACAGCGCAAAGGCAAGGGCGTCAGATTCAGACAGAACACATCAGCGTCCAACAAACTGTACTGCACCAAAACTGGTCCTTGATGTGAAACCGTATCAATGGCGGCTCGAGGGCCGAGTCTGCGTATCATGTTCGAACCAACTCCTCGGGCAATCATCAATATGCACCTCATGGTACCTGCATCCGCTCTAAGCATCGTTCGTTCATCTCTGACTGAACTTGCTTCCCTTGGGCGTGCCCAGGATAGCATGTGTTTCATCTCGAGTTCTTCTTAATTACCTGCCACTGGTTTGCTCCCAGCCTCGTCGACAAGGAATAACCCACTCTGTGATCTGCCTCGGGCCCATCGACGTCTCTAGGGCCCGTCCTCATCCGCTTGTGCCAGGGCATTTTCCAGCCCAACCTCCTGCTTTCTTCGGCCGCAGGAACCGATGGATAATATCTCACCTTAGACTCAGCGGAAATCTCGCATGAGGCAGCAGCCAGTGTGCTGACTATCCGTAGGTACATTAGGCGCTTTCAAATGTGTAGTGCAACGGAACCGACATGCGCCTTTGTCTGTAGCAAGGTTCTAGAAACGCAATCGACGTTTCGAACGGTCTTTGTGCATTGCGAAATACATCGGTAGATTTCAATTAGTACAGCTCAGAAGAGCATCCTTCTTCTTTTGCAGTGAATCCTAACAAATCGTTTCTCAATCCAGTGCAAAGGCCAGAGCCTCATTGGCCCATCAAGGACAAAAACTGTTTCTCTGTCAATGTCGCAATTGTTCTTGATCACCCACGGATACAGTCTAGTCTATCAGTCAAGGACCGTTGTCGACGCGAATATCACATGTACATTGACTCGGGAGGCTGGAGGCATCTCTTCTGGTGATGTTGATTTTCATTATACGCCTCTTAGCTGAAAAGACGGATGCTTGTACCGCTGTGGAACTGATTAGGCAGGAGCTGAGTCACCAAGGAGGGAGTCAGAGGCACAGAGCCGAAAGTTAAGCTTCTGAGTTACCCCTTCGGGCAGCTAATAGACAATTAAAAGCTCGCGATGCAAGACAAAAAAGTAAAGTGAACGGAGATGAGTTCGCCGAAAATCTCGGAAACAATGGAGTCGCGATGACCAGGTTCGTGTGAAAGGTAAGGAAGGTATTATTGAATTACTGTAGCCGACAGGTGGAGAAGAAACTTTGACTGCAAGTACAAGGTGATGATGATGTTGATGATGAGTGGGGCAGGTATGATGTGAGGTGGTGCTTGCCTGTTTGGTGAGAGAGACTTCGGCTCGAGTTCCATTCGTGCTTGCCATCCATGGCTGGTCTCCTCCTCGCAATCTCAAACACCATCCTAAAACGCAGATACTGGGAGCCAAGGCTCCCCATGTTCAGCCTCGTGGCTTTACTGTATGTGATTCATATGCTATTATATTGTATGCACCAAAGAATACCATTACATACATCCACTTATGCACATCTCCAGGGCCGGCTTCTTGTGTGTGTGCATCAGATATGCACCCCAGCCCAGGGAGTGACAGCCTGACTCCTCTGCCCTGCCCTGGTTGCACGAGCTTGTTGTGCATCTTGCATAAGATCCCGATAAACGGTGCGATGCAGGTATGCCTCTCTGCATTGCCATTTGACGATGGCAGATAGACTTGCTTGGTGGGCAGCATATGATCTACACTACAGACTCGCCAAGGCTTGCATATCTTCAAGCCATCCTTCTGCCGACCTCAGCAAGGAATTTTGTTACCAGATATCCTTTCTTTCTACCATCGTGATCCCAGATGACGTGGAAATATGGACAAGGCAGCTGCGACATGACCGAGCAGCATGAAGAACAAGCCAGAGGTCGTTTAAGCTCTTTTCTCTGATCGCGGCTCTCACTCGCCAGTAAACGAAACCCTAGTCAGCGCGGTCCCGACCCAGCCTCAACTGTTCACAATCAGCCCCCCTCATGAAGCCTCGGCAGGCCAAGAACTTTGCGTTATGGGTCTCGAGAGAATTTTGGACAGCTCTTTCTCTTTTGAGTTTTCGAATCGAATCAATGTCCGCCGTAAGACCCTTGCGCTATGATGTCTTGGGATTCAAGTAACCCCTGTCATCTGAGATAATAGCTTGATACTGATAAAATAGCAAAGTCGAATTCATTCATGGTCGAGCAGGAGAGTGAGTTCGCCTGCCAGGTTTTAAAGTCATGCGCAAAACACAGTTGACGTGAGAGGCGGCCAATCAATAGCATAAGAGATGCAAGGAAGATGAGCCAACAAGGAAGCAAACCTCAATGTTCCCTGGATGTTTGTCAGTGACCTCTACTGTGTAGAAAGTCACATGTCTTGGGCTGGGATAATCGGGTGGCTCTCCCGGCTCCCGATTTTTGAATGATGAGTGGACATCAGGATCAGGACTATCAAAACTTTGAATCAAGTTGAAGCAGCCGGTTCATTGTCTTTTGTCTAGGACCGGACTCAACAAAAGGCGGGAAATTCTGGGTCGGGGTCTAGGATGAGCTTGTTTTTTCTTGTGTCTGGGCGTTGATGATCCTCGCATGGCTTGCGGGAAGGCTACGGCTACCTTACCGCACTTGACCGCCGGGTCCTTTTCAAGGGAGAGGTGACAACAGCAGAGACAGACTGACATGATCTTTCAAGTGAGACATGATACCTGACGAGTGGCTCACCAGGACAGCCACAGCGCAATTTACAGACCCGAGGACGAGCGGCCACGGACTGGTCATGGTCGAAAATAGAATCACAGGAATAAAAGACGTTCTTGGAAATGCCCAGGCCATCACATTGGCACTGTGTTGGGCTCCAGGCCCTTGGTGTTTTCATGTTTCCATCACTGGTGGGCCATAAGCCCAGCCACGACGAAGTTGATGTTAGAGCCAAGTCTAAAAAGAGGCGAGCAACGCGGTAACTCCACCCAGCGCCGGTACGGATACTGAACAGCACCAACGAATCAAGCAGGTCATTGTCAGCGCCAGCGGCGGATGGTGGTTGTTCATACATCCCGGTCCAAGAGGGGAAATCCGGCGTGTTCGGAGAGCGGCGACCCATGCTGCCAGGCCGGGTCAGGCATTGTGGACCAGGAGCCATGAACGAGCGAGCAAGCTTGAGCCAACTCCGTACGAGCAGGCGTGGGCTTAACTCCATACCTACGTACTGCTGTACGGAGTACAATATGATTCTATTTTGCCCATATTCAATGACCAGGATCGTGATGCGGTCATAGCCATGGGCAAAAAGAAAAAGCATAGGTATTTCGCTCAGTCTTGTTTGCGCTTCGCCGGGTCGGGTTTGAGGAGAGGTCATTATAGATTGACAGCGATGGGCCAATTATCTTCTCTTGGAAGTTGGACCCCAAGTCGCTCACTGGACCTCCGAAACTCAAATTTGTAACAGTGACGAACCTCTCTCTAGAATGAACCTCTTCTAGCTGTCTTATCACGGTTCCTGCGCAAGCGAATCCCATAGTCAGAAGTTAGTGAGCCTAGGCTGCATGAGATCCCCCGTTGTTGAGCGAGTTTCTCGGCACTATCTAGAGATGGTAGGTAACTCGCTCTCTTTGCTGGTTGCCTTTGGTTTCTCAACTTTTCGCAATACGAGTTGTCGGTAGTTGCACAGAATTGATGGTGCACAAGTTGTTCCGGCACTTGAGGCGACAGAGGTAACCCAAAGTAACGGTTCCGTAATAGTTTGGCGCGCCGTTGAGAACTCCGAATTGGAGATGGATTGACTGGAGTTAATAAAAGCAACAGGCGATCAGAAGCGCCGAGAAACTGGAAGCGCAAAACTCTGATGCCTTTTTTTGCGCCCTTCTGTTGGCCTAGGGCTTTTCTAGTTGGAGTTATAGAGACTCTGATTGGCGATCCCGAGCTCGTCGAAAGAGCTCTGGCAACTCAATCGCAACTCGCTTTGTAGAGTACCCGGTACAAGATACTCGGTTTACACAGTGCTGTGCCGCAGCTAAGAGTTAGAAGGAAGGAGAGGGCGAAACCCGACGAACAAGAGAGTTGATTGACATGAATCGACGAATGGCGTTGAAGGATTAGGACCACACACAATAACAAGACAGCACAACAGCGCAACACACAACTAACACACGACACGACAATGACACGACACGATTACAAAAGCAACAACAAGACCGGGATAGACAAATAGAAATCCGCCCTGCTCCCAACACAACAACGCGACACATAATCAATTTGGACCATAGGGTAGTAGTGTGCTGCTCAAGGGTAAGTTTCCCATTGTAGGCGCTGTGATGAGTCTGAGGCTATCACGGACCGGACAATGATATTATCAGAATCCTATCACATACATCTAAACTTCGGAGTTACCAAGATAATGCCTGCAAATAAGAACATGGCCAGCAATACTCGATTGCGTAGACAGACCGAGCGAGGGTCTTCAGCCGGGGGCTCGAATGTGATCAAGATGAGTGATAACAAAGCCTGCTCGGTAATAAAACGCCCGAGTAGCCTGACATCTCAACTATCACTTGATCCTTGTATGTGATCTACGTAGTCAATCTCACTATGGAAGAACCTACCAACAATGAATACGAATTGGTATAGAGGCGGATATGGCGAATACTAAGTTATTACTGTAGTATAGTATGTTTCGAGATATTTAACATCTGACCAATGATGATCCTATCTGATCTACATCTCGATATGATAAACTATGATTCCATTAATCTCAAGTTGAATCTTGAAATCGACGTTATGTGCGGGCTTTTCCCCGTCGCATCAAGCGGATGCTGCGGTGCGGTGCCCTGTGGGTGCACAACAATACTGCTGGCGCGAGTGAGCGGAGCTTGACCTGCCAGGGGGCATTAGCACCAAGCATCGCTCCCGTCTGTTGTCCCCGGGATTCTTGATCCTTGCAGGCCGTGGCAGTGGCCAGGTATCTGTAGCCCTGACGGACCCCCCGTGGCTCCCTGTGATGTTATGTTCTGAGAGACCGATCACTCTGACCCTCACTCTGACTCTGTCCAGGAAGAATCCCCAGCCCCGGCCCCTGCTCCCAGCCCCAGCCCAGTTCAGTCCGAGTTGCGATGCCCAAGTTCGATCGTATGTACTGTACTTACATAGTACCTAGAATACATACGAAGAACCGCTCAGAAGAGAGAAAACCTCCATGATCAACCTCCTCTCAAGGTGGCCTGGTACGACGCTGCTCTGCGTACCCCTCAAGGATGGTCCCTGTGTGTCGCACCCCTCGCACCACCCGCCACTGTACTGTACAGCACTGCACTGCACTTAGTGGCTGCTCTTTGGCCCTACAGAGAATCCTACATCCACCGAGTTTGCGTGCTGGGTTGGGCTGGCTGCGAGCTTGATTGACGGTCCCCTGGTTCTGTTGTGCGTTGACAGAAGAGTGACCAATGCTTATCCGACTGTGGAGTGCGTCTGATTCTTTCGATATGGTACGTGTTGCACTCTCTGTACCTGGAGTAAAAGAGAGAGACCTTGATTATGATCCTGGGCAACTCGGCTCCATCTAGCGATCCAGCTGTGGAAAGACATCAAAGACCACTGAGGCAAGATCCAGCCTCCAGCCTCCTCCCAGGCTTGACCAAGTACCCAGGTACTCAGTCTCAGTTTGATCCAGAGCACAGCACAGTATCGTACCGTGTACTGCCAGGATTGGTCTAGTCTCTTTCATGATCCACGCCAGCACACACCTCCCTCAGATTCAACAGACAAGGGCGATGTCGGCCATGCTCGTACGGTGAGTGATCTGTGAAGGGTTTTATTTGAGTGAATTTTTCAGGGACTTTAGGGCCCAGGCTGAAAGAATATGAATTGAAGTTAAACGAAATAGCATATTAGCAGTTAACGAGAACAAATATGGGCTCTATTGGGTAAGAGGCGTAGTCTAAATGTCTCCCTCAAGGTTGAAGTAACTGAACTGGCCCGACAAGACTTCTGCCCTTTTACCAACCATCCATGCATTAAGTTCGCGTGTTCTCATGTAGGTACGTAGAGCCTGGACCCACTGACGAGTGCGTGTACAGAGACTTGCATGGTCCTGCGGCCGTGCTTAAACCTTGAAGCTCTATTTCCTAGGGGACAATTACCTCTGCATCGGTTGAAAGTGAATATCATATCAGAGGACGTTTCTGACCAAGCAACGAAGCTCGTAGCTGTAGATTATATTGATAAAAAAGATGTTAGACGATACACACGTGTGTCGTTAAACTGTAAAACAGCATGATTATCAAAATCTAATCAATTGCTCAATATCTTTTCTCTCTTCTCGTTGACGGGCAAGAACGACCTAAGAATTTACGGACTTACCCCTCTTCACCCTCGACTAAAATTCTCTACAGCACCTACAGTGTCAGTGCAAGTCCACTACAACTACCTAATCATTATGGATGGCACACCCTCCTCGGTTCCGCTTAGGATGGAAACCCCCCACTTGCAACTTCACACTCCCACTCACTCCCCAATCCCCGTCCCAGTCCCAGTCCTAATCCCAGGCCCAGTCCCAGGCCCAGCAATCCCAGTCCCAGTATCCATCCCTCAACCCCGACTCCTACTCCTCTTCTGCCTCCTCCTCCTCCTCCCCGTACCGACTTGATAGTGGGGCGGGTACTGGACAAGGTATCGAGAATGAGGGTGAGGGTGAGGTGAGGGTGAGGTTTAGTACAATCAAGAAGAAAGCAACTACATGGGTACGTACCTCACCTGCCTCCTCTGTTCCTTCTGTTCGTTCTGCCTCTCACCACCAAGATCCTGACCTTCTCGGGTTTTTCTTCCTCTCTTTCCCTTTTCTATTTCTTTTTTCCCTTCTCTTTTTCTTCTCTTGCCGGTCTTTCTTTCCCTTTGCCGTCCACCTCTTTTCCTTCGAGTTCGCAGTCATCACGCTATCTTCATTTATCACGACACCCACGACTGCTTTCTTCCCCCCTCACAATTGAATTGAATTGTCCCGCAGCATTAACGTAAACGGCCCCAGTCACAAATTCTGAACACGAACCTCACCATCAATTCCTATTCCCAATTGCAAGGCCCGGTTGCAAACGGTCCTCAACTCTACCCCCAACCCGTACCTCAAATCAGCAGCAACAATTCCCTCGAAAATTTCTACATGATGAACCAAACTCATCACCAGCAATCAGAAATGTATTACCCCCAGTATCAGACGCAACAGTACAACCCGTATCCTTATCCTACGAATGGTGCCCATACTCCTGCTGTCTCCACTCCTATGCCCGGGCCTCAGAATGTACTGCCCGTACCTTCGGCCCTGAGCAATCAAGGAGCCATGCCACAGGCCGCTTATAGCAACAATGCTCCCGCTGGTAATTTCGACACAACCGGACAGCACAACCCCCCAGGCATGAAGCCTAGAGTCACAGCGACTCTTTGGGAGGATGAGGGTAGCTTGTGTTTTCAAGTTGAAGCCAGAGGTATCTGTGTCGCACGTAGGGAAGGTAAGCATTCATCTTTCCAAGCGCTGTGCGTACTTACTAACTCGTTCTAAAAGATAACCACATGATCAACGGAACAAAGCTATTGAATGTCGCTGGCATGACCCGAGGTCGTCGAGATGGTATCCTGAAGAGCGAAAAAGTCCGACATGTTGTGAAGATTGGTCCCATGCACTTGAAGGGCGTTTGGTGAGTTTCATCCAGCATCAACCTTGTAGTTGATAGCGAACTAACCAAGAAACAGGATCCCATACGACCGCGCCCTGGATTTTGCGAACAAGGAGAAGATCACCGAACTTCTGTACCCTTTGTTTGTCCATAACATTGGTGCTCTCCTATACCACCCTTCCAACTCTAACAGGACTAGCCAAGTGATGGCTGCCGCTGAACGAAAGAAGAATGAAGCAATTGTCGGCAACCGGTCATTACCCTCACTTGTTCAGCCGCATCACCAAATGATGCCTGGAATGCCCACTGGATACGCTCCTCAGCAGCCTCTCACGAACGGACATCAATCCATGACAAACACCCCTCAGCCTCTTACCAACGGCTCCCAGCCTCCCATGAATGGTCCCCAAACTCCCATGAATGGCTCTCAGCCACCCATGCAGAACGGAACTGGTATGCTGAAGCGAGTGCGCGAAGATGATGATGAGTTGCACCGTTCTGCTCCCAATGGACATGACCCCATGAATAACATGCATGGAATGCCTAACGGATATCCCCACCAATCCCCTCTCGGAAGCGTTCACCAACCTCCCATGCAGAACGGAGGGGAACTCAAGCGAGGCCGAGATGAGCACGATGACATTCACAGATCAGGCCCCAATGGACACGATCCTATGAACAACATGTCTGGCAGCATGCCTAGCCTTTCAACATATGCTCCCCCGCCTCTGCAGAATCTTCATCAGCCTCTTTCTAATGGCGATGGTGGCATGCTTAAGAGAGGCCGAGACGACGATGACGATGTCCACCGGTCAAGCCCCAATGGTCATGATGCCAACGGCAATTTCGAGATCAAGAGACGCAAGACCGAGACATCAGCCTCAAGCGACATGCTACCTCAGTCGCCATACTATACCCTGTCCACCAACGGAGCATACCAAGGTCCTATGATGAACGGCATGAACCCTTATAAGCGACGGGACGACGAGGCCGAGACACCCCGACCAGGACCAAACATGAACGATCTGAACAACTTCGACCTGAAGCAGCGACACAAGACCATGGAGTCAAGCGTCCCTGCTCCCCAGTACGACGCAATGAACAGGCCTCACTCCAGTATCGGAAACTCTCCCGCGTACGCTCCTGCTCCTGGCTATGACCATCTTACTCGCCCTGCCTCTACCGTCGCGGTATCTCCCTCGTATCCTTCTGCTCCTGGATATGAGCTTGCTCGACCCTCTGGGACTAACGTTCCCAGGAGGCAGCAGTCCTTTGGATAATTTTGCTGCTCACAAAAGTTATCTCATTAAACCTTGAGTTGACCTGGGGTGCTACCTTCACCAAAGCCATCGTGCCAGCACCAATCCAAGTACCTATTTGGTAAATGGCAAGTGGAAAAGGTACCCATGTCTGTTTGGCTTGAGGACGTGACAAAACATTCTTTCCATTTATGTTTTTTTCTTTATGGTTTTTTTTTCTTCTTTTTTTTCTCTTTCTTTTCCTTTCTAAGACCTTTGCATGTTTTATGTCGGGTACTCGCAGAAGAAATCCTATCGAAACACTTTGGATCTAAAGATGATGCTGACGAGTTCACGAACGACTTCCGATTCTATGTTAACCAGCATGCTCTGTCACGGATATACATGACTAATGAGTCACGTTTTGCATGGAGGCTTAATTTCCGGGAAGAATCACTGCAGCAATCTTTTTCTTTCTGATTGATTACTCCGGAATGCGATATGATCGCACGATATGGGACAGCACTGCCTGTAATGAGCCCAGGCGGGAATGATGACTTCGGAACAGACACAGGCGCGACCTCTTACCTTGACAAACCGTCAGTGGGCTGGAGTGCTAAGGCATGGGGTCAACCCTGTGTCTGGTTCTTGATGACGATTTACGACTTAAATTTCTCTCTTCTTCACTTCTTTCTTCTTGTGCGGCTGTCTGCGATAGTGGATAGTGCTCAAGCGAGGTGTGTGTTTTTGGGAATGTTGCTTTACTAGGTAACGAATTATGAGGGAACAATAAAAGCTTCTTTTTTCGAGATTAAATACAATTTAGAGCGTTTGATCAGATGAACCGATGTACAAGTGCATTTGCGATTTCTACAAAGACAGAGTGAAAATGCCATGGAAACCGCATTATTATCGTTGTAACCCAGGAATGAGTTTTCATGCAAGAACGACTTGAATCCACCTGCGTAAACTTTGTATCCATCAATCAACCAGGCTATGCTTGTAATATTGCAGATCATACCATGTCGCTTGCAAGGCTGCAGTGGTCGTTAGATTATGGTCACCAAGGGATCACGTGAACAGACCCATACTGTTGCCGGGTCGACTGCTGTCAATAGAACTTGGTGTTAGTTCTTGACCGTTGAGCTCGATCCCCTAAACAACTGCAACACTTAAAAGTTCTTTGGTTCAGCCAGACAATCAAGTCAGTAAAATACTCTCTCACCTGTAATTGGTTTCTTCGATTGCATTTTTTGTCTTTACTTTCAGCGCGCAACACAATGGAAACACCATTATCACCAGTTCAAGATTCCAATCTTAACATCCAAACACCAGCTACCGCCAAACGGTACGACAACTTCGAAGTCTCCGCACCTGCTGAAACACATATCGAAGCTTTCCAAGGGTCCTCTCCTTTTGTGTCAGCCATCAACGACTCTGCCCTTTCCGATCAGGAGAACCGTTCTCCTTCAAAGTCACGGCATTCTAGAATCCTTTCAGGGGCGACCCTTTCGCCGCTCAAAATCCTCACTGACCAGCAAGAGGCAAGGGACGGAAGACCAACTGATAGAGTTGCTGCCGGTTCCCGTAGCCCTCGCAAACTGTCGCCCGAGAAACGTTTCCCTGTTAAGATCAGCAACTCTCTCGACACATCACGCACCTCTCGCGAGAGTACAGTGAGCTTGGAGGACGCTGTGCGACAAAACGAAGGTCTCAAGCGCGCAATTGAGATCTTTGAAGACGAGCAAAGCGTGCTAGAAGACGGACAGGACAAAATGGACGTCTCTACTGGCACTGCCAACATGAACCCTGAAGGCGAAATGGAGGTCGATGAGTCTGTGTATCCTGACGATTCAATGGTCAGTACATTCAGCACATTCTCAGCTGTGCCAAACCTCACCATGTTCGCCAAACTGGGCCAAAGCCCTACCAAATTGTCTGATATGGGTGGCCTCACCCCTCGCGCCAAAACAAAAGCCGATCCTTCATCATCACGAACGCCGCAAACTAGAACAAAAAATGATTCAGGAAACACAACAAGTCTGTTGGACTTTACCGACAGCCTCCGCTTTCCTCAAAAGACCCCTTCTAGAGGCGGACTGTCTCCATCCCGAACAGCTCCCAATGTGGCTGCAACTCCTTCTCGTGGCTTTGCCAACCTCATCGACTTTGATATTCCTCCTATGCCCACACCACGCAGTATCCCCAGTATCACTGCTCGAGAACTCGAGTCCCTTAAGTCAAACTTCCTGTCTGAGATCAGTTCACTCAAGGCTTCGCTAAGCGGTAAGGAAGCTGAAGTGCAATCACTAAAGGCTGCAGTTGGTGATGCGGAGAAGCGTGTGGGCGAATCTCAAGAGCAGCTTCGCGAAGAACAGACCATTAAAGAGCAGCTTACAGCTGAAAAGGAAGGATGGGAGAACCGCGGACGCGAAATGGAGAGCGTCTTGCGAAAGGTCAAGGAAGAGATTGTGGAAAGCCAGAGGGAACAAGAAGAGCTAGAGCAGAAGTTGGAGGAGAGTGAGAAAAGACGTGAAGCAGCCGAGATGTTGCACCAAGAGGCGGAGAGCAAGATCGCTGGAATGCGCGCTGGAAAGGATACTGAGAAGTCCTCACCTGAAAAGCCTAAGAGCGCAAGCGATACCAACCACGAAGTTGAAATCGCTGTTGAGCGTGTGGCCCGTGAGCTCCATGCGCTGTACAAGAGCAAGCACGAGTCCAAGGTCACTGCTTTGAAGAAATCGTACGAAACCCGATGGGAGAAGCGTGTGCATGAGCTCGAAAGCAAAATCTCGGAACTTGTCGAGGAGAACGAGCGCCTAAGGGCTAGCCAGGATACAACCATGTTCAGGGTTGACAGTGCCGATGTCGAAGAACGCAAGGCCCAAGCAGTCCGAGACAGTGCAACAATCAAGGAGCTCAATGCCGACATTCAACGGCTCGAAGCTGTTGTACAAACGGTGCAGCTTGATAACGAGTCACTTCGCAGCATGCTTGAGCGGGAACGCGTTGAGAAGGGTGAGCTTGTGCAACTTGCTGAGGAGATGATGAGCATGCAGAGCTTTGTCGCCCAGACACCTAAGCCTGAGCCCCAGCAACAAATTCAACGGCCTCAGTCTGTATCCCGTAACCCTCATGAGAGGCAACACGAGAGAGAGCCAGAGGCCAAGACTCCTAAGCGAAGTGCAGACCACTTTAGAAGCAGCGTCAGCCGCGCTTCTGGACTGCGTGCACCTGGCTCTGGTCTTCGAGCACCTCATGAGCGAACAAAGAGCACGGGTGGACTACCTCGCCCTGGTGGCGCTCGCAGCGGCATTATGAGCTCCATCGAAAAGATGGGCAACTATCGGGGACGTGGAGGCGAGTAGACATGTGACGGAAGAGATATGACGAGCCCCAAAAGGGCAGATGAACGATACAACTCATGACACGCAAAACTGTATGACGACAAACTTGTTTTTCTGCTTTTTATGCGAGGCATTCATTGCGCGAGGGATGCTGGGAGCTCCCTTCATAGCTTGGCGTGGTACTTCTTACTTTTGATGTTTGTGATGTTAGATATCACTGGCGTCGGGACTCTTTTACATATGGATGATAATTGAATCGAATTAATATTTCAATATAATGACATGACTCCTCTGTTTGAAAGCAGCAATTCATGAATCGTAGGCTGATGAAGGGCTGGGTTATGATTTCAAGGGTATTTTCCATTAAAACTGCAACTAAACTTCTCGACACTCTATTTCATGATCTCATCAAAGGACTATGCTTGTCCCTCAAACTTGTGGTACATAATATCATTCCAATCTGACATTCTTCCATCTCCTTATATACTATTTCCCCCACAATTGTGGGTAGCATGTACATTGGTCGTTTTTATAATGACATATTCTTTCAGAGCTTGTAAGCCTTCTTGGCGGTACCGCCGAAGATCATGGCGCGCTCCTCATCACCAAGCGTTGCCATCCAGCACATACGCTCAACAACACTGCGCCATCTAGGCCAGGCATCATCGGTGTTGACAGTACAGACGGGCCAATCGCTACCAAACATGATACGGCTAGGGGTAAAGGTAGCGAGAACGATGCCGAGCCAGCCAAGAGTGGCCTCGAAGATATGGTTGGGATCCTGTTTTCGCAGAGAGTCGGGCATCTCAGAGAATCCGCCGGAGAGCTTCATATAGACATTGGGATCCTTGCTAAGGGTGTAGACGGCGGTGCGCCAGGCGTGGAATCCTGGGTCGGATGTGACATTGATGATGCTAAAGTCTGGCTTGCAGAGATGGTCTAGTAAAACACTCTGTTAGTTCAAAGTCAAGATAAGGGGAATAGTAGTGTCGACGAACTTAGAATCAATGTGACCTTCTCCTCATCAGGAACGCCATCATGCACACGATCGACAAACTCAACAACCTCCTCAAGCTGCTTCTTTCCTCGACGGTGCTGATCAACACCAACGTCAAAGGTAAAGCCACGACGGCCTAGCAACTTCACACCCTCAATGAACTTCTCATCCAACATAGTGCCGTGAGGCTTGTCCTGAAGTAGATAACGGAAACCCTTGATCTTTGGCCAAGCATCGCCAGCTTCCTCTTTAACGCGATCAAGATAGCGCTCCAACACCTCAGGACCACTGACGACAGGCGCCCAAGGTACGATACCCAGACACAGCTTTGCGTCCTCGGCTGTGTGTCCCTCGCCCTCGCGCGGTTGGCCAAGCGCAATACGCTTGAGCCACGAGACCTCAGCTAGAGGACCCTCCCAGCCAGATCCATCTGCGGCGCCAGCTTCAACATCGTTCTTGCGGTCTGTCTCGACGAAGACGAAGCCGAGGAGGGAAGGAGCTGAAGAGGAAGCTTCGCGGTATTCTTCGAGGGAGTGCTGGCCGGCGAGAGGGTTTTCGGGAGTGTACCAGGAGAGGGAGTCGACTTCGGAGGCAGGGTAGAGGTGGATATGGGAGTCGATGATGGGGAGGATGATCTGTTCGTCGGACATGTTTGCGGTTGATGAGCTGTAGTTAGATGTAGGTTGAAGCTGTAGGAGCTGAGCTCTGGGAAGGAAAAAGGGCGTGTGTTCCTTTTGATAGGTGATCAATTCAACGTGAGATTGATCACTTGATGTTATCTGGTAAGACAATTAAGGAACCAAAAACTCCAATGTGTTGTGATATGTAAAAACGACGTTCAAGTACGGTGAGAAGAGTTGATATGGATGCTACAGTTATATCCAATCGATAGTAGGGAGTTACCCCGCCATGGATAAGATGCCCCTGAAGGGTCCTGTTGAGGTCCCATTAAATGCCTGTAGAAAGGAACAGTGGGGAGCCTAAGCAATGGATCTCTTTAGAGCGAAAGACCGAGACAACTACGAAACTGGCCTAGGTACCTGACTGACATTGTATCACTTAATTTACTGGGACAAGAGTTTGTTTCATTCCATGAATAGATTCAATCGTCATCTATCCTAGACAGCTAAGCTATTTCATTCATTATTCATTCGTTGCTCATGACTGTCCCTTGATCATCCACCTCATACTTCGTAATGGCTAGTTTAGACCTTCATCCATCGCCAGGTCTTGAACTACATCCAGATATTGATTGGTTGCAAGAGAGGGTTTCTCATCATCAGATCAGATGAGATTCTCATGCAGTTTGACATTGTTTCTGAGACGACCCCTTTCGAGGTTTCCCAGCTCACTCAAGAACAGAAAAGAGTGAGGAAGAAGAATTACGCCTGCGCAGCCACGAAATGTGCCCATCGTGGATTGCGCCAAACGGTCGCAGCATCGACCTAACTGACGATCAACGTACCGGCGCGGCTGAGACGTTCGAGACCAGCTCGGCGTGCCATCCGCGTCGTGGGAAACGTTGACGCAGGTCGGAACAGGAAAATGATTGCTGATATTACCACAACAACATAAGTCGAGTCATCCCGGCGCGGGTGTGCTGCCAGGGAATGCACGATACAAGGAGTGAACGGCTAAGGGTTCTCTCAACCTCTTGCCAAAGTCTTCGCCCTACATTGACGCACTTATGCAACGACACCGTGGCGGCGGGAGCTGGTGCGGGAGACGGAGGCTTCGTACTCATACTCGTCCTCGCTGCCGCTGGAGCAGGAGTCACTGTCATCATCGTAGCCACATCGGGATCCGCCGCAGTCGAGCTTGACACGCTCGCCCTTGCGAGTAATACCGTAGCGCTCGCAGGTGCAAGAGCTGACGTCGGATCCGGGGGTGCTGTAGCCAGAGAGGGACGAGTTGGGAGAAGAGCTGTCGGAGCGGTAGGACAGGGAAGAACCGCTGGAGGAGACTGGTGAGGTGCTGAAGTCGGTGATGAACTCGTCCTCGATGTTGGCGCTGCCGAGACGGTCGGCGAGCTCCTCGAGTTCCTCGTTGTCGTAGTAGGAAGCATCCAAGATGTGCTTGGTCGCGTGGGGAGACATGGGCTTGGGGGCCTGGATCTGGGAGATTGACAGGGGGCGGCCCTTGGGGATGTCTACGGAGAGCTTAGAGCTGTGGCGGGAGGATCGCGAAGATCGAGACTCCTTGTCCTTGGATGAGTGAGAAGAGCTCTTGCTGCTGGAGGAAGACTTGTGCGACGAAGACTTGGAAGAAGAAGAAGACTTGGATGAGGACTTTGAGGAAGAAGACGACTTGGAGGAAGACTTGGAAGAGGAGGAGCGAGATGAAGACTTGTGAGAGTCGGTGGGAACGTCGAGAACGTTCAGCTCACGGCCAGTGGTGGGCTCAACGGTTGAGGTGACACTGGGGTTGTGGGCAACGTGGTAACCGTCGATGATGTAGTAGTACCAGTATCGTTGGCCAGCCTCAAGAGTTGAGTTCTGGAATCGAAAGGTGCCCTTCCAGGAGCCGGACTTTGAAGAGGACTTGTCCTTGGAGAGAGGGAGCTGACCGACGTAACCGTCCCAGGAGCCGAGAAGGTGGACAGTCTTGACGCCAGAGGAGACGCGGAGAGAGAAAGAAAGTTGAATAGCCGACATGCTGACTTTTTGATTTGTATTATGCGCTTAGTATGCTATGTTGTTTGGGGAGTAAGATGCTGAAAGATTGCAGTATTGATTTTTTGATTTGATAGTTGGCGCGAGCAAGTGAAATCCGTGAATTTCTGTAATTAGACGATTATAACGGGCGTGAAAACAAAAATAGTCGTAAAAAAGGTATTGTCTCTAAGCTGACCAGCAACTTGAATAGTTTCGAGATTTTGATGCGGGTGATTTGGATTGATTTGGATTAGAGACAACAAAAATTAGAAGTATAATAGAGACCTGCTCTATGGAGGGGGAACAACGAAAACACGAGGGGAAAGGGTAAAGAGACCCAAGAACAGAAACCGGACTTGCGATTGAAAAGGACTTGCTGAAGAAGAAAGAGAAAGAAAAGAACCATTGGGGGCGGGTGTTGGTCCTGTTTATAAGAAGCGGCCGTGTATGGCGACCATAGTACAAGACTCGGCTGCCGTGTGGATGTGGATGTTGCCTTGCGAATTCATTACTGTACAATACGCAATACAATAAACAAAGCAAGGAAGATCAGAGTGACAATTAGTAGATGCAGCCAATAAGAGACTGCAGACAAGGAGATGGCTCGTTCATGTCGACGACCATCCCATCTCATCACACTTTGTAAAGAAGGGTTCCCATTCTAGCGTGGGCGGTTAAGCAGAGAGAAAGTCAGTGTGGATCAAGAAAGTGCGTGCATGGAATAGTGGGACTGGGATGCGATATTTAGAAGCAACCCACTGAAGTCCAGGGAGCGGGGGAGAAACACTGCGCCAATTAGATCGTCGCTACCGCTAAACAGGCCCAAAGGGTGACCGCCGTCGAGCGTCTATTTCTTCCCCGCCATTGGTCCGTGACACCGCTAGATGCCATCTCTCGTCACGCTGCAGACCAGCCAATGACATTCTCTACATCCAACGTCGTCAACCACTTCAGCCCATGCAGAGGCCTCAGCATTCACTAATAGCAATCTATGGATCATGCAAGGTCTATTTAGCCCTTACTTCTTCTCTTCATCGCACATCGCATCGCATAGCATGGCATCTGCCGTAACAATGTTCTGCCTTGACATCTTTGTCTGCCATTGGGCCTCTCTCTAGTCGGGCGAGACGTGGTGCAACCCTCGAGTTCATGCGGCCGACTCAAGTATGTATGTACATATGACTGACTGACTGACTCTGTATCTGCAATTCGACAAGTCAGGAATTATAGTACATTAAACGTCTATCAGCTTCAATGCGGAAGGATATGCTCCGTTATCATCGTATTGGTGGTAGTATTTCGACTATGTTTTTGCGCTAGATACTATTGCAAAAAGTATCCGTATCCATACCTGCACTATTGAACTAGAACAGAGACATGCGCATTGGCAGTGGCCCATTTACAAACCAGTATACAAGGTACCTTAGCACATAGTCTACATATCGAGGCCTCGTTTGTATTCCCATGTCCAGCCACCTCCGTTCACCATCCCTGACAGGCTCCTCAATCATATGCACACGGAAATCTCTGCTATAGATTGTAACGCAGTCATTATGGATACCGGTGAGTACAGTTCATATCTTCAAGACTTCATTCGATAAGCATAATGGGTCTAGGCATACCATCCCCATCTTCCCCTCCACGGCCCGTCCGCGAGTGCCCGAGAGAACACCTCTTTCCAAGACTCTACCTTTACTATCCAGGCCTAGCATCGGTAGCATCGGCCCTCCGTCATCCGACTACATGCATGCTATGACATTTTAGCTCCGGCGGGTATGTGAGGTCCGTCACACTCACACTCACACGAGTGAGTTGCACCCACCGCCCTCTCTATGTACAAGGCATATGTCTGTGATAGTAGAGAGGGGACTTCTTCCACTTTGCAAAAAGTCCAAAGGCAGGGATCTTCAGTGAGGGACTTTGGCTCAAAGCGTGACTATCTTGTATGCTGCATGTCTGCGTAAGTGGAGGGCATGACTAGTGACGAGTGAGGTTGGGGATCTTATCGCCAGAACTTCTACTACAAATGCAACAGTAAACAATGTTTCCACAGAGGATCCTAATCACTTGACAAAGGTCGCACTCGAAATGGCTCCGTGTACTATGAATTTCCGTTCTCAAGAACTCAGATGACCTTTTTCATGCTGTAAGACGACGCTTTTGTGTTGAGATGCATGAACAGTTGCCGCTGGCAATCTATCTTCGCGTAATGATGGTCCCAAGCGCAACTATGATGATCTAGATGTGATAATATTCGGCGAATTATGATGGAGTCCGACTATGCATGATATCGGAGAGCTGAACTATGTCTCAGAGGTCAATACGCCCAGTCTCTGTTGCTCTGTTTGTGATCTATCAACAATCGCCCATCTTGCACCAAACAGATACTGTTTGTACGTCGGTATCGACGTGAAATATAATTCAAAGTCTTTCAATACCTAAGCCAGTTGTCTAATTGTACTGTCAATTGGAATCACGTATCATTTACTTAATGAGTGGTCGACTCAAGCCATAAATTATGACCAAGGTCAGCAAGACAAGTAGTGCGATTAGTAGATCCAGTTCTCAAAAGAAATATTTCAATTTAAAGACTTTCCTCTTCGAACTATGTTGGTTTACAGACACCTTATGTCTTTCGATTCATTTGTAGTTGACTTATACTTAGACGGCCAGTGGTGATCACGTGGTCACCCGTCGTGATTTCACAACCTTCTCATCTCAACGCGTTACTCGTCACGTCTCATATCCACTAGATCAACATCAATTGGACTTGACCTTCCTATTTCAGTCCATTGCTGCCTAGATCCATAGCAATTAATTTCAATATTCTTATGAAACGTTCTCAAGAATCTGATTACAAACCATTATCGTGAACGGGGCTAATTTTTCAAGTTGAGATTTTAGTGTCTTCATCTCTGTCTTGACCGTCACTTACTTGCAAAACATCTTCCTCTGTCAACTTCACTCTGTCATGAGACTTATCTTGACAAGGACATTCGCATCGTCATATCGTCAGACTTACCGCCCTTTTACAGAACCCTTCATTCTCGGCCAAAGATCACATCACAAAATGACCGCCGACAGCTTTTCAGTTGACGATGCCCTCATCGGAAAGGTGACGGCGTATGTCGAGCAGTACATGTCAAACTATGATGCATCTCACGACTTCAACCACATCAAGCGTGTTCTCCGCCTCTCTCGCCATATTCAATCTCACACACCTTCAACAAGCCGGTCTCTTGTCACTCTGGCCGCGCTGCTCCATGATGTCGGTGACAAGAAGTACATCCGTCCTGGCGAAGATCCCTCACGCATGGTAGCTTCAGTGCTCGTCTCTTTCGGCGCACCGGAGGATCTTGCCGACACTGTCCAGGCCATTTGTCTCGGCGTCAGCTACTCCTCCGAAGTCAAGAATCCGGCACACACTCAATCTTTGGTCGAGAAATATCCGGAGCTGGCAGTTGTTCAAGATGCCGATCGGTTGGATGCCATTGGAGCGGTGGGAATTGCAAGAACGTTTGCATTTGGAGGAGCTAAGAGCCGTACTTTAGAAAACACTATGGAGCATTTTGACGACAAGTTGCTATTACTTGAGGGCATGATGAAGACTGATGAGGGGAGAAAGATGGCTAAGGAGAGGACAGAGAGGTTACGGCTAATGAAGGAGTGGTGGCAAGAGGAGACAGCCGAGTAAATGGAGCTCTCAAAGTCAATTCAATAAATCCAAAACATAATCAATGCCAAAAAGCAATTTGCTATCATTTTCTTACACGTCTCTTGCTATTTCATCTCGGCTATCCAGACCGTCATACACAACACAATGGAGGTTCACAGCCGCCACCAATAGAATCTCACTCAGCGGGCGATTCTCCATAAGGCTAAAAGCACAGTCAGTCTCCCTCCCCGCAAACCTTACGAGCCCTTACGAGGACCTTACGAAAAGAGAAGACTCAAGGTTAGAACCGTCGGAACTTTTAGCCAATGGCCTCCTCTTATTTACCTGAGTCAGTCGATCTACGGCCTACGCTGGCTTCTTGTCTTACATGAGAACCTGTATGGGTTAGACTAGGGGGGCTTTTACAAGAAGGAAGGGGACAAGACATCAGCTCGGAACGTTATTCGCAATGCAGCTGATAGAAAGGGGAATATAAGCCCATCATCACAATCGCCGCTTACTTTCCTCGTGTTCTTCTCTCATCAATATATCATCTTTAATCTGCATATCAGTCGGTATACGGCTTCAGCTCGACTTACACGTCCTCAAATCAAATCAGCCCACAATGGATACCCTCCCCACTGAAATCGTTATCCAAATCCTTGACAACCTCCCATCCTCAGCTGTCAAGCAAGCACGTCTCACATCCCGAACCTTCAACGCCATCCTAGCAAAACGTACATTTGAGGTCCTTGTCTCTTTTCTAGACCCAGAAGTGGCACAAAATACCATCGTGGATGTCGCACGAGACCCTATGCGGCGGCGGCGAAGACCTTCAATTTGGTCGCCAAGATGCAGCGTACCCCGGAATTTACCTGTTGACGACTCATTCCTTATGGCCATGTGGGCTGGTTTACGCGGGGATTCATGGGCTGTAGAGACAGGCGGGAAGGGAGATAAGTTGAGTGTCGGCGAGTGGCAGAAAGGAGTGGAGAAAGATATGAGTGAAGATGAGCTAAGGGGAGTGTTGTTTCGATATGCACTTTATCTGAGCTACATGAGTGATTGCGAAAAGGAGCAGGACATACCGCAGGCTTGGGTACTCAATTTGATGTGTGGAAGGATGGGACGTTGAGATGCTCAATGTGAATATTCATACAGCATAAATTTTGGGGTAGAACATGGCAATGGTTAGAGCGAACTACATAACATCAATGATACTTAATAACTCTCTCAATATGAATGGCTTACTTGAGTTGAAGAATGAACAAACACATCAATCAAGGTGAAAATGGAACCATGAATTTTGCGACCGTCTATATTTTAAGTGTACCCTTTTACAGGTAGAAAGTGAAACAAAGTCTAGTCTAAATGAATGGTCGCTAGTATGAAGTATTAAATGTACCAGAAATTAGTATATAAGTCGTTTGCATATCGCGTTTAGATCTCATATAATCCATTCCCTCCAATCCCATCATCGCTCGGCCCAATCACCGTCGCGGTATAAGTAACCCCTGTTTATAGAACGCCGTTCGCTTTCGCAAACCAAATCAAATCATACCCAAGTCTTATGCTTTTCATGCATCGTGTAAGGATCGTAAGAAGTTTTAAAAAAAGGAAAAAAAGAAGATGGAGAAGTGATCAATCGATCAGAAGAGGTCCAGTTTAGATGAGATAGGCGGCAGCGAAACCGACAATGGCCAGGAGACCGGTGACGGTGTTCATGGCAGCGCCGGCAGTGACGGGCTCGGGAACATCAGAGCTGGAAGGCTCGTGGTCCTCGCTAGAGTCAGAACCAGTGTTACCACCGTTGCCACCCTTGCTTCCACTGTCGCTGCCCTTGTTGCCACCGTTACCGCTGCCGTTGTTGTCGTGGCTGCCGTTGTCGGTACCGTCGTCGTTACCAGTGTGCTCGCCCTGAGGAGTCTTGCCACCCTCAGATCCGTGATGAGGAGGAGGGGCAACACCGGTAGGGTGAGCACCGCCAGAAGGAACGGGGTGGTAGGTGTGAGGAGGGTAGACAGCGGTACCGTTGTGAGCGTGGTCAACAGGGACGGTGTAAGTGATGGTCTTGGTCACACTCTGGCCGTGGTTGGTAGGGTGAGGGTAGGCGTAGGTCTGAGTCTTGGTGATAACATCCTGGCCGGGGTGAGTAGGCACGGGCTCATGGGGCTTGCTGGGCTCGGTGGGGTTGGGGTGGACAGGCTCGTGAGGCTTGCTGGGCTCGTGGTGAGCAGGCTCGGTAACCTCAGTGACAGGGCAGACAGTTGTGGAAACAGCGATGGTCTCGGTAGTGACATGGCCAACAGGGCAGTTGACAACGGTAGGAGGGCACTGAGTAACGGTGTATGTCTTGGTGGTGTAGACAGTGCTGGTGGTGTACTCAGTAGTAGAGTGAGTAGGCACAGTCACGTTGCCGGGCTGAGTGTAGACAGTGGTGAAGCCAGCGTGAGTGGTCTGGGCGGAAGGAGTTCCGTAGACAACAGTCTAAGTTGTAAGTCAATATATGCAAGTTTGATGGTGCTGATGAATGAATACTCACGTCGTCGTAGTGAGCGTTGGCAACAGCGGCCGCAGCAGCGAGAATGATACCTGAGGTCTTCATTGTAATGGTTGGTGTTTAGTTGTGTGTATTTGTTAACGAGTGTACTTTGTCAGTGTATGTGAGTTGACAGAGCTAATATTTGAACGAAAGACGATGGTGTATTAGATAGATAGTACGAAGGAAGGGGCTGAAGACAGGCGAGGCAGAGCATTTCTTATATCTCATCGACCTGGTGGCCTAATTGTTGGGTATGGTAAGGTAAGCGAGGTAGAGCGGACCCGACTAACTCATGGTTAATTCGATTCTATTCCAAGCCAATGGCGGCCGACTAGTGTTAGCAGGGCTGATGATAAGCCATGCCGAAGTGGCTGTTGAGAATTGCGACGATGGATACGAGGTGTGGGCATGGGTGGGTTGTCCGGTGCCAATACCCTGGGTCTTCCGTATCGCCTGTCAGATGCTAGTGACCACTCACGGCATTCCCCCCATGTCCCAAATAGGAAGACTCTACCCAAAAGAGCCGTGATCTTTGTCTTGGCCCTGTTATCATCAACCTGCAGCGGGCCGTAGCCATGTCCTTCGACTGCACCTAGCGAAGTCTAGAGCAAAGCTTTGCAGTTGAGCCCCACGGTGATAGCTCTCACTCACCGAGCTTTGCAATTTCAAATTTTCTCTCCATCGCCCCGGCAATCATGGCCCGAAACTTGGCAGGCACATGTGGTTCTCTGCACAGGATTTCGTAGGTATTGACTGCGACGGAAGGGTCCGGGGCTGGATGCCAACCTAGATTAGAACCCTACACGCATGGTGGCTATGTCAGCATGCAACGATTTGATCTCATAGAAAAGCTTAAACCACCTGTTGGCAAATGGTGGACGCAACGTCGGGTTGCCATGACTGAGTGGTGCGTCTTAAGGCTACCAAGAGTTGACAGGGGCTATTCTTGGAAAAATGGCGTTCTTCGCCCATGGAAACCTGCCATGCGCCCTGTGCCCTGTGCTAGAGCCGGGCCTGCCGGGCAAGCCACATCCACCGGCCACCGAGATAGAGCCTGAGCCTCAGAAGGGTAAATCCCCGAAGCTGGTAAAAACAACGATCAAAATAACTGGAATGTTTCGTTTCAACGGCCTCCAGTTTCCCCCGATGACTTCATTTTGAGTCAGCAACCGAGATCTCGTGCTTTTGACTCCAAATTTGGGATCTCGGTTTCTCCAAATAGATTGTATCTCAGAATAGTGATCGTAGCTGAGGACTGGAGATGGAAAGTCTGGAGACCTCGGACTTTGCTACCGCGAAATAGTATCATGCACCGCAACCTGTTGACCCGCTGGATGAGTCAACTGGCAAATGACACTGACTAACACCCTTCTTTGTTCTTGCTGTGCCCTTCCTTGACGAAGTGAGGCCATATGGACCACTCCCATTCGCATATCGATCTGATATCTTTTGCTCTTCGTATTGACCACACCCTCTTCTTTCGATTTGGCTCGTGGTATCTTCCAAGGTGCCAAACAGCTGTCACTTGCTCGGGAAGATCCAGATGGCAGGATGGTAAACTTCTGTGGTAACGTTGCGAGGTTGCACAAACTTTACCAGCTGCCACCCGCCGGGCCTAATTACGTAGTATGGTCTTTGTGGCGTTCTTTAGTTAGAGCCACAGCCTCATCAGACACAGCCTTAGATGTTAGTGTTGGATATGATTAGCGAGTAAGCTTACAAGGATTCGTGTTGGTAGTGTTCATAAATATATCATCAAGCCTCTCCGTTCGGACTCGCAACCCATGCTTTCGATCATCTTGTCACAATCGCGCCATGGAGACATCCGTGGTAAAATCATGACTTCAATACCAGCTTCGACTTGTCAACGCCACACAACGTGAATCGTTCGTCTAGCCCTCGTCCAGGTGACATCGGCCAGTTGAACATTCTGCGGGTACAGCCAGACTTGGCTTGGGAGTTTGGACAAGGGATAAGGCGCGATACCTACTGAGGGAATTAACGAGGCTGCTAGCCATACGAATTCGACAGCGGCTCGTATCTCTCTGTGTCCATCCAGATCACTTATCCCCGCATCATTCCAAGGCCCATGGCTGCAAGATCAGGCTGAATGATTACTCTGTTCGTCTGTTCTTCACATGATGGATCCTGTGATACGAAATTTAGTGAAGAAACGCGCGAGTAATATTCAAGGGACTCCCATTCCGATACCTGGGGGGCAAGCAATTTTTTTTTTATTTATTTTTTTTCATCACCACCAGCATTGCGGGGACTTGGGTGATGGTCGGACAACTCTGCATGTTCATCCTGTCTGCACCATAAGCTTATCAAGCCGCCCCTGTTCGATTTTTGTTTAAACTGCACCACTTGTGGGTATTATCAGCTCGAGCAACCCGGCTCGGCATGTTGCCGTAACGCTCGAGCCTTCGAAATAGCGGATAGCATGAGGGGCGGAAGCAAGGGGGATGTTCGTTCGGGCAAAGCGTTGATTTGCATCAAGGAAATTCAGTAATCGCCATTGTTTACGGATAGAAACAGCAGAATTGTCATGCTGAAGAATTGTTGACAAATGAATATCGTTGTCCTGGCACGTGACATGTGAGTCGTAACAAAGCAGGAAGAACGGCCGAAACCAAATTCCCATTAGATACCTAGATACCTAGATCCCAAATACGTCACATCCATGGCATTGTGCAAGAAGAAGAAGAAGCGCAATCTGCCACTGCTGATCCGCTATCATATCTCATCGGGATCATCTACGGATCTAGCTGCTTCCTCAATCTGCAGATTGTTGATCCGATTATTTCAATAGGCATTCGATCCGTATGAAAAGACGTAGTTCATGTTCCTATATAAACAACGTTACTCTGCTTGACGCAACCTGGACTCTTTGGCTATTTCCTTTGTCTGTCATTCACCAGTCATGTATCCGTATATTACTAGACGGTGCGTCGTTGTGTATCAGCACTGGACTCGATGAGGGATCGAGGATGCCCTCGCCCAACTGGCAAAGAAAACACTACGCAACATAATTCCAAAAGACAGTATATACTTGTGCCTCTAACTGAGTATACATGGTATAGCCACAGGAATGAGTCTTGACTACTATTCAACACGATTCTATAAGCCTTGATTGAACCCGCACATACTGACGGACAGAATAGCATGACTATAGGGTAAGTAACCCAAAGAGTATCAGAAAATTCGACAGTGGAGAGTACAGTGAACAAAATACTTAGGACACTTCCTAACAAGCTAGGTAGAGCTTCTACCGTGTCTTTTATTCTGTCGCCCCAACATTTGTGTGACAGCCTTTCTGTCCCCCAATAAAGAGCTTACATTGATTATGACGTCGGCACTCAGACTAGGAAACCTACAATATGGGCAACGTAAGTGATGTTGAGATTGCAGCATTAGTTGAAAATGACATAGGCAAACTATTGTAAGTTCAGCTTCTTTGTTGAATGAACTAAGCAAAGGATTTGCAACTATCACGGCTCTGCTAGCCGGCGGCGCCCAGGAACACTACCTACATTGTTACAAGATGCAGGGACTCGGAGATTCTCAAGTAGCCAGGAACTGATTGTCCTTGTGATGACACCCAGAACACAAGCTTGAGATGGTACACTAATCAGCATGCTAACCGTCCGCCTGCAGGGCTGAATCTGACACGTGTGAGGCCATTACCTACAGTCTTGTCTCAGACCTGTTGCATTGTTCTCAAAATGGTCTTCCTCATCGCGGCTCGGTCGCGAATTGACATCAAACAAGAGTATGAAGAATGCAAGCCAGCATGAGGTGACCTGACCTTTGACGATCCATGAGCTGCAGTCAAGTTGACAGTATCAGTCGATTCACCTGCCTATCTCAGCTCCGATAAGGCACAATGCATAAAAAGAGAAAGGCTGGTATTCGCTCCGCTTTGCACGACTTGCAGCAAAGGATTCTGATTCGATTTGCGAGCATGCAATGGCAGGAGAAAAGAGGGACTTGAGGGCTGTAAGTGAATTTGAGTTGGAGAGGCGCCTTGAGAGGTGACTGGCTGCCCAAGAAACTATTTATGCTGGCTTGCAGAGGTCCAAGGTTGCCATTTATTCTTTTTCGATCTAGTGGCCTCGCTCTAAAGTCGGTAGGGTTACGCCTCCGACGCAGCGGATTCGTCCCCGAGACATAAAAACTTGGTGGTGTTGCGAAGCGCCGCAGTCAACATTCGAGAGCTGCGATTTTGATCGTCTCAGATCAGGATGGCTGAATAGAAGAGCCAAGGACAAAGACCTTAGTGGCGAAGGCTGACTGTCAGGTAAAAAGTTGTAAAATATAAACAAAGAGGATATCGGTACTAGAGCTATACTGCGAGAAAACGTGTGATGTGCGTCGCTGTATGCAGTGGTGTATTCAGCCAGCCATCGACTTGACAACTGCTATTGGTACTACCGTCTTGCATCATCGCCGCGCATCGACTCCGGGCGGGGCAGTTTGTTTCTTCTGTCTGTACTCGGAGGCAGGACAGGCTATGACCCTTGCATTTTTTATTTCACAATCGCTCGGCAATGGATGTTGAATAAGAGAAATACCAGCAATCGCCAGGGTTGGTCACCCCCAACGAGTCTGGCCTCCTGCTGCATATTGTATCCACCAAGTTGAAGTGACGACGCTCCCTTCTTTTCGCACACAAACAATGGATACCTCTCCCCATCGCACTGTCTCACATCATGAGGAAACAACTCGAGTTCTAGCCTTCGCTGAGACGTCTAGCTCTGCCCAATAGGATGCTCAAAGTGGTAGAACTCAACTGTTCTAGCTGCCAAGCTACTGAACCGTCAAAGAAACTTTATGTCCCTTGCGCACATGGGAAGCGCCCTTCGGACCGTCCCAGTAATCGCTTGTTCACTTGTCCCTCGTAGGACTCGCTTGGCCTTTGTGCCACGGCAGTTCGGCGATGGTATTCGTCCCCCTTTGCATTGCATCCAACCCAAGCGCATGTAAGTGGGCAGTCCAGTGACTCGGCAGTGTGGACTTGGGAAATCTAGATGTAGCACGCAGAGAAAGAGGAATGACAGTGTTAAAAGTTGGTGGCCTAGATTGACTCGGGCCTGCATCATTGCCTCCAATCCAAACTGGGTATGGGCACCAGGACTCGACGAGTCGCTCCTGCACTGGGCGACTCGACCTCGCTGGTAGGGAAGGAGCTCGTCTGTTGGCCCGGGCCGCTGGGCCACTGCAGCTCGTGAGATGCACACTGGGGACCACTGAAACAAGTCTCCAAGTCCACTGAGGGCTGCTGGAAACTTGCCTTCTTTAGCGCGTCCCGGACCTCCACTCTTCTTTTGATCCTTGATGGCACTTGCTTCTTCTGGGCTTCCATAGACTGGCTGGGTTCCTCCACTCCCCGTCATCCATCTTTACTGGTCTCTACCTATTCCTCGAGTCTCTCGAGACGTCTCTTTCCCTCTCCCGCCATCTTACCTCACCTCATTTCTACGACTGTTCCATGCTACACTCTTCGCCCTTGGTTGTTCTGAACATATAGTAGTCAGCCGATAACCAATAACTCTCATCCTTCATATACCAATCTTGACGCGATTATAACTCGGATTGTCTTATCTCAGTATGCGCTTTCGATTGTCGCGCTCGACATTCGACGCAATTCTTTAAAGCCAAGTTTGCGATTGTATTCGGCGTGCCGGTTCACGTCCGTAGCCGCGTCCAACTGTCGCTTTCTCATTGAGACCTGCCATCACCCTTCAAGCGCGTCGCCTACTTACTTGCATGTCTCGGACTACCGTCTAACCTGTTCATGTTGTGTTCCGCAACTGTTCCAAAACCCTGCTTCCCGTCCGATAACTGCCAGCATGCCAACACCAAACCGTCCCAACATTGTTGTCGCGAAGCAAAAGTTTTGAAAATCTTTTAATCAACCAAAGTCATGCTCTCGAGTGCACACTCCATCTCATCGCCAGTCATGATGGCGCCGTCCGCCGATTATCCCTCTAAAGCACCCTTCGAGGCCAGCCCGACTGGTCATTTGCAATTCAAAAGGCACAAAGTTCTGCCGCGACCTCGCTCCGAAAGAGCGTCTGAATTACCTACACGAGTAGCAAGCCCTTTGACTAGACAAGATCTGGTCATTGATACATCTCGTCCTGGTAATGGCAAGCATCCATCAAGTCCACGAACTCTTAAACATCAGTCACGGAGGATAAGCAGCGGCCCGGACCTGCCACCAACTCCACCGAGACATTCGCGTCAGCCTTCTGATAACTCTTCTGGCAAGACCAGCAGCCCCGCCGCAACCGATATTGCGTTACGGACTCCCCAGCCATCCCATCTACGTTCACCTTCGACGCCTCCTAACCAGAAGAGTCCCCCTACGCCTGATGTGACGCCACCTCATCATTCCACCAGCCGTCCACAATTATTGAGACCTGTTGTTAGTGATCGTACTGGTTCAAATACTACTGTTGGAGAATCCCAATCTGGCTCCTTTACAACTGCCCGAGAGGATCCTCTGTCGTCCGAGGACGAGGGTAGGTCTGCAAATAACAAGAACTCGCGATCGAATGTTCGTCACGTTTCCGACACGAGTGCCCGTGGTCGCAAACCCGACACATTGGGTTTCAATTTGGCCAACTTTGCACCTCCATCAGAGGGAAGCAGTGTATCCAGATCGCTAGGAGGGGATTGGGGCCACAACGATAGCGACTGGGGTTCCGTGAGTGAGGTAGAGCAGGAATGGGACCATAATCTACAAAGAATGGTCACTGTCAAGAAGCGCCCCGAACCACTGGATATGATGCGATCAAGTCCCGCACGGGCAAAGGTCGTCGAACCAAACACGGTCACATCGACACAGGCTACCAAAGCTGTGCGGAGCATGCCTCTGCACCAGAGAGCCGAAGCTCTTTCTACGAAAGGCCTTTCAACTCGAGAAATTCCTTCATCGACTACATCGAGCACTGTTGGAAGTTCCGACCCGCGCAGAATGTCTGTGATCTCAAACAAATCCACTGTCTCAACTGTTGTAGAGGCATATCTTCTGGACCCGACTCCAAAGAGACAGAGGACTCTGCGGCATGTGCGGAAACAAACCATTTTGCGAGAACCTACCAACGCTTCATCCGTGTCAACGACAGACTCTCTAAAATCGGAGAGATCACAAAACGATGCACGAGCTAGAACACGACCAAGTGCCCCAAAATCTGAAAGTCAGTCTTCTAACATGACGGTCAATTCTATGTCCAGCAGTAGAGCTCGACGTGAGGTTTGGAAAGCGGGTGGTATACCAGTGGTTGTTGTGCCCGATCGGCTGTCGTCTCATAAGACTAAATCGAGAGAACCATCATTGAGGTCTCATTCAAGCCGACGATCAAGCCGTACTGCGACCAGTGTCAGCCCTACACTGAACGATACTCCATCTACAAGAGGTGAACCTCCTATTGTTCGACGCCCAAACCGTGGTCGTTCGTACTCTTTGTCTGAAAGCTCCGACGAGAGAACCATGGACTATCCACCTATCGTGCCAGCTCGCTCATCTTCTCTCTCTGCTCCTACCAGTCGTAACGGCTCAAGGGCCAGTTCTTTGACGGCAGAGAGCATGAAGCTTCATAATGCCTTGCAGGAGTATCTCAACAAGAAGAAGGATTCCCAGAAAGTGCCCGAAATTCGATTTTCAGAAAATGGCCCTACGACGCAGGCGCTTTCAAGTCCTTCTCAAAGTCGCCGACGGTCGAGCTCTGAACATCATGATGATGGCTTGAATATCAAGGGATATGGCTCGCAAAACACGCCCTTTTCTGTGGCATCTGTTGATACGAATGGGACAAACCCAGTGATCACGGAGGCTCTAGCTGTGCAAATGTATCCTCACCAGAATTCATCTCTGCTGATGGTTGACCATTCCACAAAGCCCTCCGAGTCTGCAGATCAGAGTCAGACTGAGGCGGAGGAAAACCTGGACGTTCCACTACCGACAGACTCCTCGGATGAGATTCCTACTACACCTCCCCAACCTACCCGTTCCCTTGCCGATGTTGATTCCCCTCTTCGAAATCCTCGAGCGCCCCCTGAGCCACCGAGCCACGCGCCGGTTATTAATTTCATCCCTGCGACACCGTCAGGGACGACCCCCGCGCACGAGAAGATGGCGTTTATGGGTAATTATTTTGAGGCAATGAACGAGAAACCATCCCGCCGACCTTCGATGGTTCGTCGTGCTTTCAACCGTACACGACGGCACTCAGTGGATTATTCCTCTTCAACACGAAGACCATCAAGCTTTCTTTCTCGAACTCTATCTCTTTCACGTACTGGTCGGATCAGAGGCATGCCGACTATGGAACGTGAACCTGAATATCCTAGTCCCGACGATAGTCCTGTGGAGGAAGACAAGCTGCATCCTTTTTGGCGCCCGCAGTGGTCCAGTGATGAGTTGGATGAATGCGACGGAGACTGTGATGATGACTGTAATATTCATTGGCCGGCTGAACCGGCTGACGAGATCTATCGATACCCCCCGGTGGACAATCGACCCAAAGGACCACAAAGGAGCTTCAGTTCTAGAATGAAGCGCACGTTTGCTGTCCTACCATCTCGCGAGGGTTCGTATTATACCAGTTACGATTGGCCAGCCACTGAGCGTCGTACCATTGGACGTACTCCAAGCGGAAACCTACGGGTCATGAGGCACCGCTCGAGCTTCGATTCCTTACGACGAAGCTACAATGACGACGAGAGACCACATTCTGCGGATGGTGATGTCAAGAGATCGTTTTGGCGCGCCAACAGTGTCCAGAGGCGAGCCAGTAAGGAAAAGAGACGTCTTTCCCTGGGAAGTAGGCTGGAGGAGCTGCAGAATCTTCCGCGAAAGTTCAGCGAGAAGAGACGTGAAAAACGTTCACAAGAGCTTCGCAAGAAAATTAGCGGACCAAAGGAGGTTCGTGACGGGGTAGGAGATGTGATTCGATCGAGCACAGCGCGCGACCACTACCAATCACACGAAAGCACGGCAACTTATTAGGTGCCTTCTAAAGACGAAAGGAGTTCTTCTCGGGATGGGTAGGAGGAGAAAAATAAGAAGACGCTCATTGCTATTACAGAAGATACAAAGACAAAACTCACGACTGAGATGACTCACGCTTTACGAATGATGGGGGATTACGAAAACGGTTATGCTTACGGTTTGCTATCTGAACTTTGCTACGAAATGGTCTACATGAAATGACATTTGGAGGACACCTGCGCTTTGCTACATGGCGGTGGTGACTGTTTATGTACGATAACTAATACATCTATATATATATATTTCAATCAATTTGCTTGCGTCTGAAAAGACAGCATACAGGAAGCGACTGACTATGAGACTATTTGCATTTAAGGAATGTGAAATTTGGTTTAGTCAAAATCTTACCTGTCTGTAAGAAGTGTGTAAATGTTCCTAGTGTCTAACCTAACAATATCCCAAGTTGGGATACATCCCATTTTCCCAAAGCTTGCCTTAACGCCTAATTCGCCAACAATGCTATGGGTGAAATCAGCCCAAAACGCGTCCTTAATCGCTAAAGAGAGGCCTATCGCTTCTCATGTCCAGGAGGTCCGGCGCCGGGAGGAGCAAATCCAGGTGGCGGAATACCACCGGGAGGGAACCCTTGACCAGGCGGAGGCATGCCGGGCATACCAGGAAACGGAGGAGGAGCACCACCTGCGGCACCAGGAGCTCCGGGGGCACCAGGAGGAGGGAAAGGGAAGCCACCAGGAGGAGGGAACGGAAGGCCATTAGGAGGAATGGGCATGCCGTTGGGCCCAGGGAATGGAGGCATAGGAGGCATGCCTCGACCACCGCCAGGAGGAGCTGTCCGGAGTTAGGGTCATTCTCAATTGGTAAGATCGTGAGGAGCACTTACGAGGAAATTGTCCGGGAGGTGCGCCTGGCATTCCGGGGAATGGAGGAGGAACACCTGACGCATGTTAGTCTTCTATTCCTCATATCATGATATCTTGGTACTTACCACCTGGGAAGCCGAAGGGAGGTGGATGGAAGCCTTGGCCAGGTTGATTCTGAGGAAGCATGGGATTCGCGTGAGCCTGACCCTCGGCAGCATAAGAAGAAGTAATCGAATCAATAACCGACTGGGCCTTCTCGTGGCCGATTTCTATTGATGTTGTTAGTCGCAGAGTCGCATCACGGGTTGGAGGGAAAGCGTACGTTGGTAGTAGTCGACTACATTTCGTAAATGGTTTCGACCGCTGTTGTGAGCCTTGCGCACACTCATGGAGTCATGCGTAAGGTAGACATCGCAATAATCGCCTGGTGATAAGAAGTCAGTCGGAGGGGTCTTTGTCGATTCGCGCGTACTGGGGAGCTTACAGAAGACTGTGACAGAAGTTAGCGGGAGTCCTCAAATGTTGAGTAGGTGGGAAGATTCAAACTTACACTTGGGCATCTTGAAGACAAAACGCGATCGCTAGTTTGCAGATTGTCAAGATAGCTACACAAAACGTATGGTATCAATGTAAAGTTGAGGCGCGAAAACAACTGGAAGTTGACAAGGCTGCCCCACACGTGATGGCGCCGACGAGGCCAAGGCCAAGGTCCGATGTGATTGGTTGCAAAGCTAACCTAGGGGAACTCCCTCTTTCCCGCTTGTGGGTCACAGCTTCGACTGGGACACCTTTCAGTTTAGAGTCCAGCGCAAGCCCCTTGTCTATCTGTATATCCAACGTAGCCTTTCTTCTCCAACCTACCATCCTCGATACGATTTAACACTGGGAGAGGAAGACCGAATTTCCGACTACACAGCGTTCGACCACGACAATGGCTCTTCAAAAATCATTGCTGCAGTACTTCTGCAGCGTTTTGCTGCTTGTCAGCTCCGTTAGCGCTCTCAAGTTCGACCTTATCGCAGGATCTAAGGAGCGCTGTGTTCGCAACTTTGTTGGAAAGGACACCCTCGTTGTGGTGACAGCGACCGTCGATGGCCACAAGGGCGATGGCATGGTTGTGAACCTATACGTATGTTGCGCCCAATTGAGGACAGGTTGGTCTGGTTAGGAAAGGTTAGAGTCTAACATGCATGATTGCAGATTCGCGATGCCGTTGGCAACGAGTACGGTCGTCCCAGAGATGTTGTTGGAGAGTCAAGGACTGTCTTTACCTCTCACGCCGACGCTGCTTTCGATGTCTGCTTTGAGAACGTTCCTTCTGGATGTACGTCGACTTCCGACTCCAAGCATGTTGCGGCGTCACATGCTTAGCCCATGTTTTATTATCGACATACTGACAATTCTTTAGCCCAGCGACTCAACAGCCCCACCCGTCACATTGAGCTCGATATCGACATTGGCGCCGATGCCAAGGACTGGTCCGCTATCCAGGCCACCGAGAAGCTCAAGCCTGTCGAGGCTGAGCTCCGCCGTATCGAGGAGATCACCAGCGAGCTTGTTACCGAGATGGAATACCTTCGCGCCCGAGAGCAGAAGCTCCGAGATACCAACGAGAGCACCAACAACCGTGTCAAGTGGTTCGGTATCGCTACCACTTGGCTCCTCATTGGTCTCTGGGCTTGGCAGATCATGTACCTCCGAGCCTACTTCCGATCCAAGCATCTTATCTAAAAGAGTGTTTTTGCATGCGTGTTATCTACAGTGGAGCTCATTGGTATCATAAAAAGTCAGATGTTTTACTAGAGGTCATGAAGAGGTCTCGTCGCCGTGCAGTCCTTAGTCTCTATTAAGTCCAACTGTGTAAGTGGTCCATGATGCCGGACATGCTGGCGTTGGAATTCGTGGCAGGTATATGATTGGAACTGGAAGCAAGACTTAGTTCTTGCCAGATCTAGGGTCTGTTTTGAAGAGCTGAGTGTTACAAAAGTCATGAAAGAGAAATAATTTAACGTCTATACATATCAACGCTATTCGTTGACACTTTTAAGTCCACGCGATCATGATATTCATGGGATAATAGGCCTCGGCCAGTCCTTAATGTGGCGTGTGCTTTAATAGCAATTGTGGCTGAATAGTTCACTCTGATTGGTGCGCTGTCACTCATTCCGTGACTCAACTTGGGAAGGTGCTGAAGCCCGCGCTGCCCCTCCATACCCACCAGCTGGGCTCTTAGAAGAAAGACCCCGCGATACCTCGACAGAACAAAGGCCACTTCAAGTTTCACCACCAAGATCAAATCGAAATAATGGCGGACCTTAACCCTCCCAAGACTGCTGTTCAGGACCAGGACATTAACCCCTGGTCCGTTGAAGGAGCTCAAGGCGAGAACGGCGAGGTTGCTGCTATTGATTACGATGCCATTTGCTCGTGAGCGCCACACCCAAAACCCAATTCATAACAAGGTTGAATTTCGGAGCTGACAGGATAATTAAGGAAGTGGAAGACCTCAAAGATCGACCATGCGCTTCTTGAACGATTCGAGCAAGTGACAGGCAAGAAGCCCCATCGCTGGCTCCGACGCGGCCTCTTCTTCAGCCATCGCGACTTCGACAAGATCCTCACCAAGTACGAGCACGGCGAGCCCTTCTTCCTCTACACCGGTCGCGGCCCTAGCACTGGCAGTCTTCATCTCGGACACACGATTCCTCTGGAGTTTACAAAGTGGCTGCAGGATGTCTTTGACGTGCCTCTGGTTTTCATGTTGACGGACGACGAGAAGGCGTTGTTCAAGGACACATTGACCTTTGAAGAGACTCTGAACTACGCTATGGAGAACGCTCGAGATATCATTGCGCTTGGTTTTGACCAAAAGAAGACTTTCCTCTACAGTGACCTCCAGTACCTAAGTGGCCACTTCCTCATGAACGCCTGGGAGTTCTCTAAGCTGGTTACTTTCAACCAGGTCCGTGGAGCGTTTGGCTTCAACGAGAGGTGTGTCGAATTGTTAAAGTCTTCGCAAAGATACTAATTGAATATAGCACCAATGTCGGCAAGATTTTCTTCCCTTCGGTCCAGTGTGTTGCTGCTTTTGCGACATCCTACCCCGAGATCTGGTCTGATGAGCCTGCTACCACCCGAACAAAGGCGCTTGGCAAGATCCAGTGCCTGATTCCCATGGGTATTGACCAGGATCCTTACTTCCGACTCGTCCGAGATAACGCCCACCGCATGAAGAATCCTTCGCCCAAGCCAGCTTTGATTCACTCCAAGTTCCTCACTGCCCTGCAGGGCGCTGGTGGCAAGATGTCATCTTCAAACCCCAACTCAGCCATTTTCATGACCGATACTGCTAAGCAAATCAAGGTGCGTATGCAATTCTTTCATACGGGGGACAAACACTAACAGAGACTCTCTCAGAACAAGATCAACAAGTTCGCTTTCAGTGGTGGCCGTGAGACACTCGAGGAGCACCGCGAGAAGGGAGGAAATCCTGATGTCGATGTTGCTTACATCTACCTCACCTACTTTGAGGATGATGACGAGAAGCTCCAAAAGATCTACGATGACTACAAGAGCGGATCTCTTCTCACCGGAGAGCTGAAGAAGATGGCAATTGAAGCTCTCCAGCCTGTTGTCCAGAGCTTCCAGGAGCGAAGAGCTGCTGTCACAGATGAGGTTCTTGAGTCATACATGAAGCCCAGGAGACTACAGTGGGGCGGAAACCCAAACCCCAAGCCCAAGGAGGATAAGAAGAAGGAGAAGGCCGAGAAGAAGCCTGAAGAGAAGAAGACCGAGTTGCCCGACCGTACTGCTGAGAAATCGGCTTAGACATGGAGGCAACGGAGATGAAATTCTCTGTATAAGAAGGATACAAAACAATGTTTACGAATAAAAAGGTGTCATTTTGCTTGTATAAACTCAATCTCTCTTGTGACACGATGTTGAACCATTTCAATAATGCTGCTGTTCAAGTGTAAGTCATCTGCCGAACCCTGTGAGATGCTTCCCCGGACCCACCCGTTCCGACATCGAAATTATATTATTCGGCCTCGGCTCTCAAGCCTTCGGAATCTCAACGTCAACGACCGGCGCTACGTTCATTCCTTGTTTGCCACAATCCTACCGATTAAAATTCTGGCAGTTACCACGAATACGACTATAATTTTATATACTAAACCGCCACGCAAATTACAGTCAAGAAACAACCGACATGGCCTCTTTCGTCTCGCGCTCGCTGCGTCCAGCCGCTGCTCGCCGCATTGTCTCAATGCCCGTTCGACCCCTCTCTACAACAGTCTCACTACGATCCGATAACGTCTCTTCGCAAGAGTTCGAGGTTGGCGAACTTCAGGGCGCCAAGTTCAGAGTCGAGCCTCTGCGTCGAGTCGGCGAGGACGACGCTACCAAGCGAGCACGTCTCGTCTGTGCGTCTTAATCCAGCATCGACCACGATAGAAACCCTTGCTAACATATACCCGAATAGACCAGTCCCGAAAGCGTGGAACTCTAGAGTCTGATCTTCTCCTCTCTACCTTCGCGGCCGCTCACCTGCCTACGCTGTCCCCCGAGCTGCTCGACCAGTACGACCGCATCCTTGACGAGAACGACTGGGACATTTACTACTGGGCCACGCAGAAGGAGGAGCTTTCTTCCACAAACCCTTCGTCCTCCGACTCGCCATCCACTAACAACATCGACGCCAAGCCACAGTCTGACCAGGTCACTCGCCAGCCTCCTTCGGGAGAGTGGGCGCAGACGGTAGGTAACTTCAAACCAGCTTACAGACCTGTGCCCGCGCGCTGGAGGGACAGCGAGATCCTCGAGAAGTTGAGGGCTCACGTGCGAAGTCGCAGCGTCGACGGTGGTGAGGGCGGTGGTATGGGTTTCATGCCCCCTCTTGAGCCTCCCGAGGTTAATAACTAAGCGCCGATTGTTGGAAGAAGAAAATGCCGAGGATTATGTTATAAAAATACCACGAAGTCATTGTACTATACGTCAAACATCATGTATTATCACGGCCATAGGGCCTGGAATTTTAAATCTCAAGATAGAGTATGCATAGCATTATAAGATGCGTGGGGTAATCATCCAAAATATAAGATGAGTTTGAGCTCAACTCACTGTTCCCAATCTACTTATCTCTTGTATATTGACAACAAACCCACACATGACCCCTTCCGTACTGCCCTATATATGCCTCAGGTCAAGGGAAGTCTGCAAGGGTAGCTGATACGCCCAGACGGCCAGAAAAGCAGCTGAACTTGGTAAAATCTCAAAGGGCATTGAGAATGCATTGTGTATGTCGGAAGAGTCTTGTGCCATCGACTGGGTGGTTTAATGGTTATCTACCTGGGAAGTGATTTAGCTTGCCGAGACGTATAACCCTCACTCAAAAGAGAGATACTGCTTGGCTGTAATATCATTCCCTGATGCCCCAGTGATACAGCTCTCGAGAACTCCATTAGTGACCGTGAGGAGGGTATCTTCTGATGGCGAGACCAGGCGTTGGGCTTATTCTATGGATATCGATAACGATATGAGGAGTATTGCTTTGTTTATCGCGGGAATTGTCGAGAAATGACGATGTGGCACTGCTCAGGATCCTCGGCGACTCAGCGGCAGATGGACTTCCATCTTGCGCAGCATGGATCTGTGTCGCTCTACATGCAACCTCCTGGTGGTCATTGTACTCGGTTGAAGTTCGTGGTCTGTTATAAGCATCGAACGAGGTGCAGGATTCTCTCAGCGGCGTTCAAGTCAGAAGTGTTCGACCTTTGTTGTTGAGTTACAGTTTCACAGTGGTGATTGTGAGTGACGAATCGAATGTTGATCTATGCAGGGAAATAAGACGAGAATAAACATGATACGCTTTTCAGCCCTACTAAGTTGACCATCGTGAGGAGATATAACTGTGTCAAATAAGATGTCGCATAGAATCTTTCGGTACAGTCTATTCGAGTGTGAGGACACCCTCGATTTTATGTCGGCCATGAGTATTTAGGTTGAGTGACACGCAAACTGACTCTTCCCATCCCGTATACAGCTTTCCCGGGTTTGTGATGCTAATGAGATGATGGAACACATATCACTGAAGGATTCACATGCTGTATGATCACCAAGCCCGATGAGGCTACGAACTCAATCCGTTCGGGAGATTCTGCAAATTCTATCTCAATTAGTTAACTATTTGTCAAGTATCACTTAACGATTCTCGACGTCAATAGTCTAGGGTAACCGCATACTCAAGTGTAATATCTCATATATCCGAGATGATCACCATGTCCCGCAGCTCTGGGTGAAGCTAAACAATTAGAAAATCAGAGCTGGACTAAAACCACCTAACTACCGATTTCCCCATGGAAACTTACTTCGAAGATTGCAATGCGTCAGAATCACAGCAATATTACTCTATATGGACGTATATCAGCGCGAGGCCAGCATGCAAAGCCGTTTAAGGCTTGGCGCACCCAGATACATATGTACTGTACATACACCACCATCACCTCTCAAGTCCGAGACGGGGTTGTACACCGAATCTCGATCAGGTGCCATCCCAGATCTCGATTACCATTCAACAACCGATCTCTTTGTGAGACGGAATGACTTTGAAGGCGGATACTGGATGCCACCTAGACGGACCGACGCGCCAGCGAGCGGACTGCGCTGCGGGTATTTTGGGCCAACCACCGTAACTAGGAAGTGTTAGACCAGATGCTCGTGATACCAGAGAATGGCCTATTCTATTATGGTTGCAAAGGGGGTACTGTAAAGGGGATGCGGTGTTGCATCGCTGGAATGGGAGACAGCAGTGTGTCGCTCGGCCGAGTCCACTTAAACGTCATGTAAATGACATGGGGCATTAGAGTTTGGTGAAGCGGCTCTGCTCTGCTCTGCTGCATGCTTCAAGATTGTTTCTAACACGAACCGAGCAAGATTTGGATTGAAGCGGGGATAAGGACAAGACTGGGCCTCACCTCACCTCAGCCCAGAGTCTTGGACCCATCTCGTGATATCAAACTTGGCTTCGACTTTAAGTTTCCAAGTTTCCAGAACTGTCAGTTTGGTTTAGATTAATTGACTGTCTAAGTGAGTCCGTCTGTGCTGGTAGAATCTGCGTCATAATCCAAGACCTAGCGGGCCTTGTTCCTGGTGCTTGCGGGGGGGGGGGGGGGGG
>QHHJ01000103.1:0-94854 GCA_004367495.1 Fusarium scirpi
GAGCGTAGATAGAATGTGGTGCAGGCGCTTTTACAAAAGTCATCCACGGAATGTGCAATTGGGCCAGAGCCTTGAAGGTGCGCCATTACGCCAGATTGGCAGCAGGTTAATTGGTGAGAAGTTAGACAAGCGTCAGGGTGTCAGAAGAATTGGCTGCCGAGAGCATAAGAGACGAAATAATTTGATTATCTTATGCTAGCTTAGGCTAGCATTTAGGCTACTTTATTCCTATAGCCTAAGCCTTAGAGGATAGTTCTTCTGACACCCTGACGCCTGGGTATTAACATGTAAGCAGCCCGCTAACAGGTCGGTGTTAACTGAAGATCAATTCGAACGCTGGGCGCCTGAGTCAGGTTTCATCATCTTCGAGATTATGGATAATGATCAGCCTCATGATAATCCATATTTTGGGTGTCCCAGTGTTAGAACATTCAAGAACTTTGATCAAGTGTCTGCTCTGGGTATTCGCATCGAGTGGTTTGACGAGACAACAAATGAATGGTTGACGGTGCCAATTTCGTCAAGGTCTTCAAAAGCCAGGTCATTGGCCGGCTTACTCTGGGGATGGAAGAAAGTACTTACTTTTACTCAAGTTTTAAAAGGTGTTACTTGGTCAGGCCCCCTCAACAGTCCTCTTGATGGTCTTTGGCGATCTCCGAACTTTGGCTCTAGAAGAGTTTTAGAGCTCACCATCGATCATTTGCAGCAAACGTGCTAGTAGGTTCCGCAATAAGAAAAAGTTCTTCCTGCTCCTGCTCTAGCAACTTGGGAAGACAGCTTTCTACTGATGGTCGATCAGTTCGGGCATGGGGGCACTGTTATTTGTCGTCAGCAACCTCCTCTAGGTGATGATTTCTGGCTAGGTCATGTTGATCGGCAACATGCGAAACACATTCGATGTGACTTCTGCAAATACAGCAGCAGAAGGAGAGGGTCAATTTATTGCGAAAGAGATACGCGTCGTACTGATGTATGGGTGTGCAAACCATGCTCTGAAATGAATCGTCCATGCACATTTACTCCGATGAATGTTGCGCGGGAGGCTTGGGGGACTGATCCTCCATGGCCGAGTGGATCTCAATTTTCACATTTCCCGACTGGACCACATCGCAAGCTTGCCTTTCACCGGACAGTATCTGTTGAGAAACAAATCACCCCTATCGCGATACCAGAGCCATTCGGCGGCCGTGTAGGAGAGATCATTGCGGAACTTCAGGGAGATGAAGCAGCCGAATTTCGCGATGTTCTTGAGGTTGGGAGTGAAGATGAAAATGAAAATGAGGGTTGAATATGAGAATGAAGGATGAAGGAGGAATGGGGGAGAACTATTGGGTGCCCAGACAAACTATATTATATTTAGCACTACATGGACATTGCAGAACTCTTTTACAATCTTGCTAAGCAGAACCGTGAGCTTGAGTAATGAGATGAGGATCAATTATAGATGAGTGGGCAATGAAGTATAAGATGCGACAATTGGTAGGTAAATGATAATGGTTGCTGAATTTGACTATCTTGAAATCCATGGCTCTGTTCTGCTCTGAAATCTGGGATTTCTGTACCACTGCTGTTATGATCTGATTTTTGGTGTAGAAGTGGATTTTCAAGGGATACCCCTTAGATTTTCAATTCCCCACCAAAATCGACTGCCTCACCATTCCAGCTGTGTCTTACAGCATGTAGTCCACATTTTTAGCTCAAAGCTTGATTGCGAAGTAAATACCAGCGTCCACCTAGACTTACTGCCAGCCTCCATCCAGACTCCCGCTTATACTTATTTCATCTTACCAGCTAAACTCCCAACTCGCCTCCCAACTGAAAGTTCAGCACAGTTCGCTCAGTTTCCATTTCACTACCAGTCCACCTCCAAACTTATTCAACTTCAAACTCACCTCCCAACTAAACCCTCAGCACTGCTGGCTCAGCTTTCAGCTCAGTAACAGTCCACCTTGAAACTTATCCACCACCTGAGTCCCCAACTTATTGTTGGCTTAGTATCTAAGTCACTAGCTATCTATCTTTAAACTCATCCACTGACTGGAGTTCGAACTCACTGTACGCTTAGTTCCTGGATACATTCCCAACTTACTAGTAGCCTGCACCAACAATATTGCTAACTAAAGTTCTAGCTCGATATCTACTCAATTCCCAGCTAGAACTGTAGCTTCTTACCAGCGTGTTTACCACTTTCATCAACTTAAACACAGATTTAAAGACAAGATTCAGACATATTCTAGGTAAGTGCATTAAGGACTAAGATAAGGTAGAACCTGGCTGTTGTTAATCCTAAGAAAGTTACTTGTCCTTTTCCCAAGTAATGGAAAGCACAGGAGCTCCAATCTACCTAAATATCCACGTTTATTAATTAGAGATATCCAGAAACATTTTACTTGTCCAGTAGTATCCACTATCTAGACTGTGTTCTGATCCTTTCAAGATCTGGTCTCCATAACTGCCTTAACTCTCAGTACAATGGCAATTTCGTCGTGTAATTGTTCTTGGAACTATTTTCTTTCTTTTATTAATCTTCTTCTAATGCGATAAACAACCCCAGACTAGACATCTAAGTACAGAAGGTAAAGAAATTAACTCCCAATGTAAAGCTTTCGCAACTTTTGCAAGTAGTATAGCTCTTGTCATGCTTGAGATATCAAGACACTTCCTGTCCAGAGGGGAGAGAGTAATACATATCCCATTTAATTCAGTTTAGTTTTAGGGAATACTCTAGGTACATTGAATACCGCTTATAGCGTAGAATCTAAAATTAACTGAGTGAGTTAATAGTTTACACATAATGCATTGTATCTTGCCAGCTTGCTTATTTGAAATGTTTTCTTAGTTGTTAGGCTGAGCGGTGTTAACTGGGACAATACTAAATTCTAGCTGCCTATAGCTGCTGCCTATAGCTTCTTGTTGGTCTACTGGGAAAAGGAGCTGCACATTTCTTCCCACTCTAGAGACATGCATCTAGAACACCTTTCAAGTTTATGTGAACACACTCCACACACTGTGGTTCAGCGATTGAACACCTACCATTATTGCTTAACTCAATTTAAGATTGAGGCTGCGCTGCTAGAACATTTCCACGTACATTCTCTTAATCCTATAGAATGCGGTACAAACAATTTATATCTGTCTTGTCAGATATGGTATGACTGGTAGTAGACATATTTATGATGGCTTCAAATGTGCAAGTTAATCACAAGCCCCAACTGCCATATCTGAAACGCGTAGTTAGTGTATGTTAACTAAGAAGGAAAAGTTCTTCTGAACTGGTAGGATAGCATCTGGAGAGCAAGTGATGTTGGGAGTTAAGATGATACTCTACTTCTGTCTCAAGAACCAACCGTAATTCTTGGCTCAGTAGAGTACCTCTACGTCTTTGGACCTTCGCAATGAAAGCTTGAGCGCTTCTACCTATAGAGTGGATCACAGCCAATGCAATCTCTAATGGACAGATATTCTTAAGAGTACGTCCAAAATGATACTCAATCTTATAGAATGCAGTGCAAACAGTTTCCAACTTCAGCTCTTCTACCTACAACGTGGAACACAGCCAATGCAATCTCCGATGGACAGATATTCTTGAGAGTACGTTCAATGATATACACTCTCTATTTGAGTTTTTTGGAGATCAGTTTTCAAGTCGTACAGTCCAAATCAACACAATGGATATACACTCTCAAGAGCCATTGAAATCGATTTGCGATGGCTCCTATCTGGATGTCATACTGTGGTGGGATTTCGCCCATGACAGTCATTTGTAAAGCCCAACTTGGACGCTGAGGCCACTGGACAGACTGTAGGGTCGCGACATCTGCCTGTCAGTCTTCTCACAGGTGTGGTATCCCAGAATTATGCTCCAAAGGGCATTGATCTGATGGATCCTCTTTACTCTCCAATCTACGCTGAGTATGATGAGACATTCCCACGGACGGTCAGAACAGTTGGGACGCGGGATTTTGCTCTCAGTCATGGAATACGTTTCTATTGGAAGTTGAGAGACGCTGGTGTGAGGGTAGAGCTTTTGGTGTCGGAAGGGATGCGGCATGTTTTTAATTGGGATCCAATCATACCGGAGGCACTTCAGGCTCGTGCTGCAGTGATCGGCTTCCTTGAGGATGGACTGTAGGGCAGACTTTCCGTCATGATGACATCGGAATTGACTAGAAGCGCTCATCTGGGTCAAACCATGGAACTTCAAATCGGATTCCGGTTAGTGTAATTAATTTTCGTGATCATCAATAACAGACAGGGCCAGATTTCAGCAATGCTCTATTAATTGTCTGTGTTCAAAGTTGTTAGCATGATTCAAAAGCTCACGATATGATGCCGCGCCAACGTGCTCTGTTACCATATTCAGCTAAATAATCCAAGACATTATGACGAAGTCAAATGGCGCTTACCGCAGCGACCGTCGTTTGCGGAGTCTAGCCTACGAACTTACGCAGCATATGCATGTATGAGGGCTCGCCCAGACTCTAGCCTCTTTGACCCCAGCTTCTTGCGTCACTGATCTGAGCCTCAACTCCAACTACTCTTCACCGGTTTTGTTCTCTCAATTATTGCAAACCCTCAATTCATCAAGAAGTGCAGCCCAAACTCAATGAACCCATTCACCATGAACACGGACTTCTCGCCCTCAACCATAGTCTCGGCACTTCCTCTGCTCTTCGGAGTGACCGGCACGAGCATTGGCATCTACAGCTTCGTGTCGCCATACAACGCAATTCGTCTCTTCGGTCTTCAGAATTCGGCTACCGAAAAGACTAGTACCTCTTCGCATTCTGAGGCTTTTCAGAAATCTCTCATCTACGCATCTGGCTTGCGAAATATCGGCACAGGTCTCAGCACGCTTGGCCTGTATGCGTTCTGGCAATTCTCGCCTATTTGTCAGGTTAGCCCATTGGCCGCTGCAATCACGAAGAAATGCATGGGTATCTGCTTCATGTGCGGAACATTCGTTGGCATTGGCGATGCTGTTATTGTGCGGCAATTCGCGAATAAGGATTACGTTCAAGGAGAAAGTGAGGAAAAGGCTACCCGGGCCAGTATCAGCCATGCTGTAACTGGCGTTCTTATCCTCGCTACTGGTCTCTTCCTATATCTGTGAGCCGGTTCTTCAGTGGTGGATGCCCAGGTTCTGTAACAACACCTTCATGTCTCGACTTTCTATGATTCATCATTTGCATTCACGTTCGGCATTGCATCACGAAAACGATTTCAAATTGTATCAATTAATTTCCAATCAATGTTGATTATTCATATACGAATCCAAGCCCCAGCTAATGCTTGCGGTGCGCTCCGCTGGTGTCACCAGTATCGTGAATGGCATTTGGTGCAGCCCTCTCAATGCCTTCTGGTAGTTTCTCCTGCAACTTTTGGGGAACTACAGAAGCATTACCGCCGTCTTTGGCGTGTGTTTTGTCGGGCGACTGGCCCATATCGGTACCAGTGGGGTGGATCTGTCTTGTCAGCATTGTATAAGTATGACGGATTGGGGATGTTTGACATACAGAGTTGGGGAGGCTTTCTTCTAAACCCTTGGGAACCAGTCGTGCGATACCCTCGGGGACCTTGGAGGGGCCTGTCGCATGGGACATTCCTTGACCGTGTTTGTTCTGATAAACTCCAGCACCGCCAGTAGACATGGTGAACGAAGCGATATGTTTACTGATGATAAAGATAATGGTGGTTTGTTTAACAATATAGAGTTGGAAATAAAGTAATTCTTGGCGTGTTTGGGGCTAGATTTATATGGCTCAGGGACGAATGAGGTGAGGAATGATAAACGTCATGGATGTTTCGTGTGTATCAAATGCAGGGGCATTTTTATGCCATACAAAAATGCGATCATAGGTAAAACATAATGATATCGAAGATCGCGAGGTGGTGAAAGGGCATTGGCTGTGGACATGATCGACGTCGTTGTCACTGGCGCTTGCTGAGAGGTTGGCTGCCGATGACGTAGAAGATCACCGCCTGTCACTTCGCTTCGCTGCCCCGCTGTAGCGAGATGAGAGAAGACATTTCCGAACCGACGAAACGGATTGTGAGAGGCATGCACATTTCAGTAGGTAGGAATCGGAATATTATGCACAGTACGGCAAAATGATGGCATATAGCATTTGTTGGGGCTATATCTTGTTGCGATTATGCTGATTGTGCGTTGTGTTCCGCAAATAACTGCCTGGGGCGGCGCGACAAACACGTCAGCTCCGTATTGGGGCGGGGGCAGAGGCAAAGGGACGCGGGAAGCAAGAGTCGCCAAACAAATTAATGCTGACATTTACTATCTGAGATATGCATAGGCAGAAACATGTTTATACTACAATATTACGGAACCTTTCGTCACCTGGTAGATTTATTCTTGAAGGCTTCATCCAAGTGGGGCGGTTGTTGGATCGTGAGTTTACATCAGTTTGAAGAAAGTGACACAAAGGCGTTAACAGCTGGCACCCACCTGGCAACTAAAACGGAGACAAAAGGTAAAAGGAAGAAATAAGTACTTGTAGCAATGATTTTCGTATTTTATCCATTGTAATAATGTAGGAAATGAAGGGAAAAACATCACAAGGCAAAAAGAGTAAATGACCCTAGGGTAGGCGACCGACAGAAAAAGACGATGGACGGTGATACCTTAACAGAATGTGGTGGTGGTGTCACGAAAGTCTGATAAGGAACTAACTTCTCAAGTCTGTCGACTGTTCAATCGCTGTACCCACCTACGATCGATAATCTTATCGCCACGTGATCTGGCGTCTGCCACGAGACACTCGACGCGTTCCGCCATGCGGAAGGAACCAAGGTGGGAGCCTGGTAGCCTGTCATTGCCATTCGCAAAGATCCAATATTCGCCTTTCCCATCACCCGAATTATCTCAAGTACTGTCGCATACCGTCTATTCAATTGAGAAAAAATATTCCTGTCACTCTTTTCGTTCATTCAACAGCAAAATGGGAATCCCCGATGACGACTTCGACTCTGGGGACGCGCTCTTTGAAGATGTGGATGAAGATGACCTCATTTTCGACGGTATCGAAGAAGAGGATCTAGTCGGCGATTTGATCGGCAAGACACCAGGAAAGCATAGACGAGGCAAAGAGAACGATAATGCCCCTATCAAGAAAGCACGAGTTGGCTCTGTGAACACGACCAACGGCAAGCTTGGTGAGACACAACGACTCCAGATCGCGCAGAGAATATTGGCAGACAACTTCCGCTACAAATCGTTTCGACATGAACAAGAAGCTGCCATCAGCAGACTTCTCAATGGGGACAGTGCGCTCGTCGTGTTTCCCACTGGAGCTGGAAAGTCTCTCTGTTACCAGGTATGCATCACCAACGCATTTCCAAGGCCTTCTGGCTAACACTCATTCAGATTCCTGCCATCGCCTTTCCAGAAATGGATAAACTGACCAAAGAGCGACATGCCGACGATTCCGGCATCACCATTGTCGTCTCCCCGCTGATTGCTTTGATGAAAGATCAAGTCGACGCACTCAAGCGGAAAGGCATCGCAGCGGAGTGTATGGACTCGACAAAGACCTGGGATGAACTCCAGCAGATCAACAAAGATCTTCGCGAGGGTAAGCTGCGAATCTTGTACTGCGCCCCGGAGCGGCTCAACAATGAGGGATTCGTCGGCATGATGAAGCACGTCAAGGGAGGAGTCAGATTGATCGGTGTGGATGAAGCGCACTGTATCTCAGAGGTATGTTTCTCTGTTTCATCTATCTTTGGAATCTGACTGACTCTCATCCAGTGGGGACACTCATTTCGTCCGGACTACCTAAAAGGTTTCTACCCGTCGCCCGCGCTCATCCTTCGACATAAGCTGACTCGACACAGTTGCACGATTCGTCAGAGAGATTCAAGCAGAGCGTGTCATCTGCCTCACAGCCACAGCCACACCACCTGTCATCGACGATATTTGCAAAGCCTTTGATATTTCCGAAGATGGTGTTTTTAGAACATCAGTGTATCGACCAAAGTAAGTACCGCAATCTTATGAGCTATTCTGGACTACGCTGACTTGACCTTAGCCTACGACTGGAAGCAGAGGCTGTCGAAGCCAAAGATGACAAGTACAAGCTTCTGTATGAGTTCTTGAAAACACACCCGGGGTCAACCTTGATCTATGCTACCCTCCAGAAGGTTGTTACCTCTTTCTGACTCTCTGCATCACCCCAACGCTGACATGTGACTCAGCAAGCCGAAGAGTTGGCGGAACATCTCACCAAGAAGGGATTTCCTGCTGCCCACTTCCATGCGGGCATGAAAATCGAGGAAAAGAAGATGATTCAGGATGAGTTCATGACATCCAAAATCCAAACGGTGAGTTTGACTGGGATGGTGTGATGAGTGGCACTGATGGTGGTCTAGGTTGTTGCGACAATCGCTTTTGGCATGGGCATTGACAAGTCAGGTATGTCAGCATGTCACCTCACAGTGCAAAACTAACACCTGCAGACATCCGCAACATCATTCACTGGGATGTCCCAAGCACCGTTGAAGAATACTGTCAACAAGTAGGCCGCGCGGGCCGTGACGGTAAACAGAGTTACTGCATGCTGTATCTCTGCCGAGAAGACTTCTGGATCCGCGAGAACTTTGCCCGTGGCGATCTCCCCTCCCGCCAATCCCTTCGCGAGCTTCTCAAGGATATCTTCGACGGCGATGTCGTCAATCTTGCCCAGGGCGAGACTTTCAAAGTCAGCCACTATCAGCAGTCTACGAAATTCGACATTCGCATGAGCCCTCTTAGTGTGATCTATGCGGCGCTCGAGTTGAAGTTCAATCTTATTCGTGCTACGACGCCGGAGTACAGCTCGTACAAATTCGAGGCAACGTCGAGTTATTTCCCTCGTCTCAAGGCTCTCAACACACCCGAGAGCAAAGCCATTCTTCAACATGCCAAAAAGGCTAAGAAGTTCCATGCTATCGATCTGACCCAGGTAGCGAACACAGAGGGTCTGCGACGAAATGATCTTGTCAATCTACTCAACGATCTCAACAACAATGGCGCTATTGTCCTCACCGTCGGCGGCGTGGAACAAAAGTACAAAGTCCTGGCCAAATTGCCCCAGACTGACAGCGCAATCGACAAACTGACGGACGAGCTCTACGAAGACCTTAAGAGGCGCGAGAAACAAGCTCTAGACCGTCTAAAAGAAGTCGTCAACTTTGTTACATCTCCCAAATGCTTTGGCGTCGCTATTGCAGAGCACTTTGGCATGGAACTTCCCAACAAGGCGAAGAAGTGCGGCCACTGCACGTTCTGTTATCAAGGTCAACGGGTTGCGCTGCCACCAGCGTCGCCGAAGAAAGTTGATAGGGCGGCAGTTGCCCAGGTGCTCGCGGCGACGGATGTCCGCGATGATGCGCGATTCCTGGCGAGAATCGCATTTGGCATCAAGAGCCCTCGTGTTGGGAAGCTCAAGCTTGACAAAACGAAGGCATTTATGTCGATGGCGGATCAGGATTTTGATGTGAGTTCCTCTACCTCCAATGAAGCTTTACTAATGCTCTCCAGGCGATTTTGAAGGAGTTCAAAAAGGCTTGTAAGGAAAAAGATGACTGATGAGTGTTGTCCAACTCTGTGTGCCGTGTTTGCTGCTTGAGATAGTGTTGAGAACTTTGGGATCGTACGGGTTATCAGTCATCTGGAGTTACACGAAGGGAGTACATTGTCGGTCAGTTAAATCTAGCTTGACTCTAAGCATATGTCTTGTGCTGGTTGTCTCTGGGACGGTGTTACATATGATGGCATGAAGGGCTATGTAATCTATCATGATGTTTTTCTGTCTCACGTTTGTGTTGTACACTATCCATCATGAGGCTTCTTCCACGCGGCATTTTGTCAGGTATCACGAAGACATCAAGCAGCCAGAGAGGAAGATCAGTCTGTTGTGATGAGGGATGAGTGAACAAATCAAATTGACCCCAATGATGTTTTGTCGTATGTGGACTTTCGTTCTTTCTTTCGGGGCTTCATTCAGCTGAGAAAATAGTCTTACGCTTCCTCCGGCATTATTGTTTCACCATTCGGAGACTGTCAGATTGCGTAGCCTTGCATAAAACATTGACAGGACGTGCACTGAAGGGACCCTCCAGCTGAAGATGTTCCGAGATCCGCGTGAAGCGACATTGCACAGCAGAACGCAGTGGATTGGACTTGGCACGTGACCTACCATTCATCGGAGCGCGTCCGAAGAATGGAAAAGGATGGATGCCAATCCACTCACTCACTGTCTGTTCGCCTCGAGAAGCAAAAAAACAACGCACTTTGTGGTCCTAGCAGCTTACTGTTCATCTATTTCCCATGCTAAATTATTAATTAGCACCGTTTTGCGATCTGCGACCGGCCACTAAGTTAGAAGCTAAGGCTGACATTTTCGCCATGGGTCTGGTCGTCGCTGTAGAATGAACCGTGCGACATTCCAGGGACTGGCTGAAATGCCCGTGCAGAGGGATAAAAAACACCGGACGGAATGAGACGAGACGGGCAGACCGAGCAGAAAAAAAGTCAAACGTTAGTTGCCTTCTAGAATAAAGTGTCGTGTTCTTTTCTGGTGGTGTTGTTGTCCTGTTAGCGCCTAGGCAAATGCTCCGAGGTGCTGGAAATGGCGTCATTATGGCAGAGTGCGAGTTTTTTTTCTTCCTCTTTCTTCTCCCATTCAAACTTTGATGGGGGAGCCGAACCCGATGGTTGGTAGCGAAATGAAACAGACAAGAGAAAGTTACATTCGGCATCGTTTTGTGTGTGCAGTTTTCCTTGTTTTCTCGTTTCCCGTGTTTTTATGCAAATGCCAAATTGCATGCAGGGGAAAAATCAGGAATTGTGATGGCGTCAGTGCACTAGACATGGGGAGGGCTATAACCGATGTGTCTTGGCCACTTGTCTCTCTTCAGCATCGAGTCTGAGAGAAAGGATAATTGCATTGAAAGAGACTTTAAGAAAAAGAGGGCTGATCTCGGGGTAACGTTGATCTGCTCTACTCTATCTGCATTACCCGTGCAAGTCCGTGGGAAAACTCACTGATACTATTTTTGTGAGATGCGCGATGTAAGTGATATGCTTGGTCCTTGTCGGCTGTCCGTCCGTGGGGTTATACTGTAGATACTGTAGAGTCTAATACTGTACGGTACCTGATGAATCAATTTATTCTAGGGATTAAGGAGTGGGGCCACATAAGAATTTGGTGTCTTTACTTGTAACATGAAATCAACGCCCTGCTTTTTCTTGACGTAACGGGCCCTCAACGGTTCATCATGGCATGGTCAGCCACAGGGACAGTCATATGCTACAGTATGCGTTGTGTTATATGTTCCCATGATATGGACGGATTGAGTTTTTGTTTTCTGGGTCTGGGTACACGCATCAAGTATTGCGCGTATACGAGGCTTTGTTCCCCTTCCCTCGACCAAAAATAGTAATTGTGCTTTTTTGGCTGACAGGATTAGACCATCCTGACCATGCGAAGGACTCTACGTCACCCTCTCACCAACCAAATCCGCCCTGAGCTGGCATAAACTGGAGACGCTAGTTTACGCGGCGATGGGCGATCAGCAGTGAATGGGATGGATACATTACCCAGTCATTATAATATTTTTCTCTCACTGTGTTGGCTACAGCTTCTGATGCGATGGATCGGAAAACAAGAAGACAGACAGCCTGACAATACCGTACCGTATTGTACCTGATTCCATAGACTGTCCATCCATAGTAGCACAAGCACAAAGTGACCAAGCTCGCACCAGCCCACAATCCCATCCATCTGAAAGCTTCCGTTCCATTTTTCGCGTGACTTTTTCCACACTCTTCTCTTCCTTTTCCCCATCACAGAAAGAAGTAGCTGTTTTGTTGTTACCTCTCGTTTTTCCTCAAGAGAAATACAGAGCCATTCTTGTGAAAAAGAAGGTTTCTTCCATTACTCTGCTCTATTCACCTACATAATTCCCCATAATCTTTATTGTCCCTCGTTTAATTCCCTTTTTATTTTGGCGCCCCATTGCATCACCCATTCGTTTTTTTGTGCCGGCACTCCCGATATCGCGAATCGCATGTCCATCATCGGCTAGACCTGGGGTTTTCTGGAAATAAAGAAGAAGGGATCGATACAATATATTTGAAGCGTCTCCGGGTTCAACGAGAGCGCAAAACGACAGACAAGATGGTCTTTAACGAACATGGCCAAGGGAAAGGCCCAAACTATGATGCACCCCGCGAGATGCAAGATCTACCCGCTGGCCAAGCAGTAAGTTACAGTTAAGCCTCCAACAGTTACAGCGACGGTTACAGGGCAGCTGCTCCAGCAACAGCCCTGCAGCTGCCTCAACTGTCGCAACCAATTTCCACGACCGTTTCTGACACTTCTATTCTTTCAGTACCACTTTCGCGAATCCGACGACGCAAATGTCTCCAACAGATCGCCCGTGAGCAACCCGAGCAACCCATACGAACCCGACTATGACCAATTGTCTCCCCCTCCCATGCTGGGCGCCCAGCGTCCCGTCCCCGAGCAAAACGAGTCGAGCCGCGATCTTCTGCACAATTCCTACCATGGTAGTATAGGCCAGGCTAGCTTCGACCAAGGCAGCTTCGGTCACAACAGCTATGGTGTTGGCGCTTTCGGCCATTATCCTCCCGACCAGCACGGTCGCATGCCTGGCTCGCCGGGCTACGAGTACCCAGAGCCTGAATACGATGTCGAAGCTTCACGTCTCGCTGAGTCGCGCCTCTCGGTCATGCACCGGGCGCCTACGATGCAAGAATGGGATCAGAATGGCGAGGCGCTGTCTGTCCCGCCTGACTTTGCCCGCGGCGGTCGCCCAGACTCGACATACCAGGAATTTGACGTCGACGAGAGCTGGATGATGCGACAGCAACAAGCACAGGTCGGCGCTGGCGGTCTCGGTCGCTCAAAGACCCGTAAGATCAAGCTTGTCCAGGGCTCCGTCCTCAGCATTGACTACCCCGTTCCCAGCGCTGTCAAGAACGCCATCGAGCCCAGGTACCGCAACGGTCCTGGAAGTATGGAGGAGGAATTCACAAAGATGCGCTACACAGCTGCTACCTGCGACCCTAACGACTTCACCCTGCGTAACGGCTTCAATCTCCGCCCGCGAATGTATAACCGTCACACCGAGCTCCTCATCGCCATCACCTATTACAACGAAGACAAGGTCCTCCTCGCGCGTACCCTCCACCATACAATGAAGAACATTCAGGACATTGTGAACCTGAAGCGATCCAAGTTCTGGAACAAGGGAGGTCCAGCCTGGCAGAAGATCGTGGTGTGTCTCGTCTTTGACGGTATCGATAAGGTCGATAAGAACGTCTTTGATGTTCTCGCGACTGTCGGTATATACCAGGATGGTGTTCTGAAGAAGGACGTCAACGGCAAGGAAACGGTCGCCCACATTTTCGAGTATACTAGTCAGATCTCCGTGACGCCCGACCAACAACTCGTCCGTCCCGACCCCGACAAGCCGCACCGCAATCTGCCCCCCGTGCAGTTCATTTTCTGTCTCAAGCAGAAGAACAGCAAGAAGATCAATTCGCATCGCTGGCTGTTCAACGCCTTTGGTCGCATTCTGAACCCAGAAGTCGCCATCCTCATCGACGCCGGAACGAAACCTGGCCCGCGCGCCCTCTTGTCCCTCTGGGAAGGCTTCTACAACGATCGTGACCTTGGCGGCGCTTGTGGAGAGATTCACGTCATGTTGGGCAAGGGAGGAAAGATGCTTCTCAACCCGCTTGTCGCGGTGCAGAACTTTGAGTACAAGATTTCCAACGTCCTCGATAAGCCACTGGAAAGTGCCTTTGGCTACGTCAGTGTCCTTCCCGGTGCCTTTTCGGCGTACCGCTTCCGTGCCATTATGGGACGGCCCTTGGAACAGTACTTCCACGGAGACCACACGCTCTCCAAAACACTAGGCAAGAAGGGTATTGACGGAATGAACATTTTCAAGAAGAACATGTTCCTTGCCGAGGATCGAATTCTTTGCTTCGAATTAGTCGCTAAGGCGAGTCAAAAATGGCATCTGAGCTACATCAAGGCGTCCAAGGGCGAGACCGATGTGCCTGAAGCCGCCGCTGAGTTTATCGGCCAGCGACGACGATGGCTCAACGGATCTTTTGCCATGTCTCTCTATTCTCTTATGCATTTTGGCCGAATGTATGGCTCTGGCCACAACCTCATTCGACTCTTTTTCCTGCACATTCAATTCGTGTACAACTTGCTCAACGTCCTCTTCTCTTGGTTCTCGCTCGCCGCTTTCTACCTCACGACCACCATTATCATGAAGCTTGTCGGAACGCCGCAGGTCTTGTCCGAGTACCATGGTTGGCCATTCGGCGACACAGCCACGCCCATTGTCAACGTCCTCATCAAATACATCTACATCGCCTTCCTCGTCTTGCAATTCGTCCTTGCGCTTGGTAACAGACCCAAGGGCGCGCAATACACCTACGTCCTCTCCTTCATGGTCTTCGGTCTAATCCAGCTCTATCTTCTCGTGTTGACCGGTTATCTCGTCTACCGAGCCTTCACTGGAACGCCAATTGAGGAACAGATCTCCTTCGAATCCGGACAAGCCTTCTTCGATAGTTTCTTCGGAGGCGATACTGGTGTCGCAGGTCTGATCATCATCGCCCTGATCACCATCTACGGTCTCAACTACATTGCGTCCTTCCTCTACCTCGACCCATGGCACATGTTCCACTCCTTCCCGCAGTATCTTGTCCTCATGTCAACCTACATCAACATCCTGATGGTGTACGCCTTCAACAACTGGCACGACGTGTCCTGGGGTACCAAGGGTTCCGATTCCGCTGAAGCCCTGCCGTCAGCCACCATCATCAAGGATGAAAAGGGCAAGGAAGCTGTGGTTGAAGAAATCGAGCAAGAACAAACAGATATTGACAGCAAGTTCGAAAAGGTCGTGTGGCGAGCCCTCGCACCCATGAGCGAAATGATGGAAGAGCAGCCGGAGAAGAAGGACGTCGAAGATTCCTATAAGTCTTTTCGAACGGGTCTGGTCATTCTCTGGCTGCTTTGCAACATTGTTCTCATCGTCTTTGTCACAACAGACGATTTTATCACTCTCGGCGTTTCTGTAAGTTACCTTGATCTCAATCCCCATATCCAACACATGCTAACAGCCACCACAGAAAGCCGCAGATGTCCGCACACCCATGTACTTCCGCTTCCTCCTCTACGCGACAGGTGTGCTGTCTATTGTCCGCTTCATTGGTTTCCTCTGGTTCATTGGACGAACCGGCATCATGTGCTGCATTTCTCGGCGATAAAAGTCTGGAGCAAAGGAAACCTTGCTTGTCAATGTCTTAACGAATTACATTTTTACTACATTCATGGGTTGCACGGGAAAATCCGGTGTGATTTCTTCTTTTAGGGTTGGGAGATACGGGACGAATATTAAGAAGGGGTTTTGTGTTAATATTCGGTGTGCCACTGCCACGAACTTTTACATACTGGCGTTACTACATAGGTAGATTGTTTTCGGATTCTTAATCTAATCCATATTGAACATCTTGAACTGTCTCGTGCCTTGTGCCTTGTGTCTTGTGCACGTGTGTGAGTTGTATTCAGATACATTATCATAACTCGTGATATGATGGTTGAGTCAAGTCATCAAGCAAAGCTGGGGCATGGCTTGATTCATGGTTGATAGGCTTGTATTACATATTAATTCTTTTCTTCTCAAGTCTGATCAGTCTTCCCAGCATCCTTTTCCGTCAAGCACGCGACTGTTAGCTCGTTATCCACACAGAGCCGACTCTAGTATTATATCCTCGAAAGCTTAGCCTTGAACTCCTGCTTCCACTCAGCTTCCTGCTTCTTCCATCTCCAACGATCTAATTTAGGAAGAAACATATTGCTCCAAATCACCAACCACCGCGGGTTAAAGGGTGGCAGAATGCGTCCTGTTGTGCCCTTGACAGGGTCTTGAGCCATTTCCCTGAACCATTCGAAGAATCCTTCGTAGTCGGGACCGATCGTGTAGTACTCTTTTCCTCCTCTTCTTTCTTCAACGCGTTTACGTTCCCACTCATATTGCTCTTCGATGCCTGGGAGGGGCTTGGAGCGGCCTGCCAGGAAGCGGGCTACCGCTACGGCTTGCCATTCGTAGGCTTTAAATGTGAAACTCCCGATCTGACGAGGTTAGTTACACGGTCAGATTGTAATGGTGAGGCGTCTTACCATTCCGATAAAGGTCAGCGTTGGATCCTCGATATCCCAAGTATGCTGATAAACTCCCGGCAACCGACGGTAAGAGTTCTTGACACGTTGTTGGACAGCAGGAAGAAACGGGAAACTGAACGTGTAACCAGTTCCGTAGATGATGTGGTCTATATCGTCAAGGTAAGACCCATCGGTGAAGAAGACACGTCCAGTCCTTGGGTCTAGGCGCTCGATGGCTGGTTTGACGGATATCTTGGGATGTTCCAAGGGAACCCATCCGTAAAACTCGATAGGTTCGTCTCGGACGGAAGCGTATACTGGACCACCGACATGGTCTAGGACCTCGTACATTATTTCAACGGAGGAGACTGAAGCTCCTACCACGATAACGCGCTGCTGGCCGTCAGTATGATGGGTCTTTATCGTTGATAGGCGTCGATTTAATGCGTACCTTTCCCTTGTAATTTCGACCTGCTCTGAAATGCTTACTATGTACGATGGCACCGGGGAATCGCTGATCATACTCCAAGAAGCCTTCAACAACTGGAAACCAAGGCACGTTGTAATGGCCCGATGCAACAACCACAGCATCAAAAGTCTCTTTCCACCAGTAATTACTGCCATTAACAACCTTTCGCAGAGTAACCTCCCACTCGTCCTTTACCTTAACAACGAGCTCCACTGAAGTTCTCAGCTCAAGCAAGCTATCATGCCCACCACGGATAAAAATGTCCTCGATCCACTGTCGGATAACTGTGTGATGCCGATAAGGCGCACCCGGCCCATACTCCTTCAAGGTTTGCTGCGATAGTCGATTTGGCAACGGCTCCTCAGTATAGGCCATAATCTCAGGCGCAATGTTACTGTGCAGATTCTCATGAAGTGGCGAATCAGAGTATCGCTGCTGGTGACTGTTGATCTTCTCATCAATTGGAGTCACGGCTGGTAAATACTCTGGTATGGGAACAGGCTCATCCGCGTTGCCAGTGACTAGCGCTTCTAGCGAGGGGACTTTGGGCGGTAGATGTGGTGTGTAGACCCTTTTTTAAGTTCAATTGAGATTCCTATCAAGGGGGAAAAGGAGTGGTATCATACCATGTTCCTCCGACTATAACTCTGCGATCAAAGACACGGATCGTTTCAAAAGCTCCTTCTTTGACGAGAGCGTCTGTGGCGATTGCGCCGGCTGGTCCGGCTCCTATGACGGCCACGCGTCGGATGTTGTGAGGCATTTTGTTAGGGTTTGTTGTCTTCCTTTATTGAGGTTAAAATTAGGGATCCTGGCTGGAGATTCTCATCGAGCGACCGGGAGGAATGAGTCCAGTCAATTGCGCCAAGAAAATGAGATAGTCTACGGGTTCAATTGACGGTCGTGTTGTAAAAGAGAGGCTGGCCGTTGAGATAATACGATGCGATGATATGATATGAGATGAGCTGAGGTGAGAGGTTGGCCGAGGTCAAATTCAATTAACGGTGGCTGACTGGTGAGCGCGTCCATGCGTGGCGCCGTCGCACGTAAGCTGAAAGAAAAAGTAAGTGCTGTTACCAGGCCAACTTTTTCTAGCAAGCCACTCGTATTTTTCCTCTACGTTTCAGCTTTTGCCAAGCTGCATCGAATATCCTCGAAGATTTTCTGGAGCGATTGATCCGGGGTTCTCCACATACAGAGTCACCTTGTAGAGCTTCTTTTTTACCTGGTCCTATTTATATCACATGTCTGTGCAAACAAATCACGCGGTTTTTGACAAGGTGTTATGCACATCATCCAGAAGGTTCAGCTTAGAAACAGATCGACGTGAAAAGAGTGTGAATTGCTTCATTATTATATAAGAAATAGTCAATGTACCGATAACGCCTTTGCTAAGAGAACCTCAGCATACTGCACAACGACAATTAACAAGGACTCCTGAAGTCTGATACATGCACAATCGTTTCATTCTTGACCATAATACGACCAACACCAGTATAAGCCGCGGCAATTGAGGGACTTGGGAGAGTTACCGAGGCCGTATGTCCATGACGCCTGTAGCCCTCGCTTTCGGCCACTGAAGCCATTGATGTATCACTCGCGCTCGGCTCGAACTCGGTAAGCTCTTGCGTAGAGCTCGATCTGTCTTTGGGTATCGTTCCGAGACGGATTGAATGCTTTGTTTGATGGCTTCGGGGGTAATTGCGACGGTATTCGTTGGATTGGGAGTCAATAGTTGATGCTGGGTTCGTGCATGTGAACAGATATAGACAGGCTGGTCGAACGATCGGTAGACAGGCTGTGTAATGAGCAGTTAGTGTGACACGAATGGAACAGCGTCGAGGGGAGGGACTTACTGGATATTGTCACCAAGTTTACCTCGACCGAGGCCCATATAATGATGGGCGCCAGTTGGTAAGTCATATCCTCCGATTTGTTGTTGAAGCGGGTAGCCACCGTGATAATGACTATACCAGCAACACACACACTATTGATATGTTAGATGGGAGCTGAGAAGGCCTGTAGAGACAACTGACAGAGCACCAAACGTGAACAAGAGGCAGATCGCCATCTTTTGTAGACCAGGGAGCTGAAGCTTCTGGATTTGAACAATAGGCAGAATCAAGATACCGACATCTATTAGAACGTGTGCGAGGACAGTACCAAAGAAAAAGTCTGCACTCTTGATAGGACATACAAAGTCCTTGACGTTCGGATCCCAGAAAGCTCTGACGGGATAGCAGTGGAAGGTGGTAAGGAAGATCTAGAAGACATATGTAAGCTTGAGTTGGTGTTGGGCAGTAACCACGATGGCTTACACGAATAATGATCCAGAGAATAGAACAGGTCAACAGAATCGAGACGGCAAATTGGATATTAGCGACGCGGAACATGCGCCAGTAGAAGGACAAGATGGAGATCTTTCCAAAGAAAAGTGTGAAGGCGTAAAGGTGTTCGATGATGAACAGGTACCATTTAGTAGTGTAGCTGGCATTTTCAGTACTCATGCCATCGACATCGTCCGAGTGTAAGCCGAAGCCGTTTTTAATCCCTGGAGACGTCAGTGTTATAGAGAACAGAGATGACGATAAAACATACAAATTGGAAGCATGATGGCCCAGGCTACCGCAGTGGCCTATCCACTGTTAGCAAGGTGTCTCGTGATGTAGGTTGGATAATTAACGTACATAGCAGAGTATCGCAAAGTAATCATCCCACCAAAGTTTCACTCTTGTTATTCTCCGACTGGAAAGTCGTAGTATGAGACAGATGGTTGCGGCTGGGAAGGTAATGAACTCAGCAGCCCATAGATCAGGCTGTAAAGAACGCATTATAATAAATCGTATTAAGAAAAGCAAAGGCAAAGAAAGCAAAGATAATTTACAAGATCAGCAATCTACCGGCCGGGAAGAGAGTGGGACCATCCGGGGATGTTATACAAGCTGTAGATCGTTCATGCGGCTAGGGATGGGATGTCGAGAGCCTCGACCTTGGCCGAGAAGAGTCGGGATTAAGGCTGTACATGCAACATCACGCATAATCTTCAAATTAGTGCACTTTAATTCGGGAATAGTCTAATCCATAAAGAGACTCATGCCTCGGAGATCTAGACATCTGCAAGCCCAGAGCCTAATAAACCGCCACCAGACATCCCCAATTCGAATACTACACAAGGAGCTAGGCGGTATTTGGGCAATTAAGAAGAAGACTGTTTCATGCAATTTAGCCTTAATGAAACATCCGAGTATCCGGGAGCAGAAGATCAACGCGTTGGTCGGCGAGAGGACCGTTCAGTCTTCAGGGCGTTGAAGCAGGGCCGGATCTGAAGACGATGGCCAGAGCGCTCTACCAACACAGAAATACAGCGTTTCATTTCAGAAGCTTTGTCACTTGTTTAGAGGCATCTCATTCGTTACCAGGATTGCGGCGTCAAGTAGCTCTGAACCCTATTTCTGATGGAACTGAACTGCAGTTTGAGCCTCGTACCGGCGCGATCCTTTCTCTCCGTAGTTCGTTTCAAATGGTGAGACTATTGAATTGGCAATAACCTGATGGCGTGGTTCTTCTTTAATAGATTCTAAGCGTTGGAAATTAGACACAAGATCTGGGAAGAGCGGATGAAGTGACCCTGGACAGATTTGACTGAGGCCAAGCCCGAGACTAATGCAAGCCCAACCTGTCCCGCGAATTCACTTGAGTCTAAGACTTTGAGCGAAAGCCAATGGAACTTTTTACCCTTTTTCTACTCGTTGTTTCCCGAATTGACGTGCACTAGACCAGATCAGTCCCGTGTCCTCCTCTTTATGATGAAAGTGGTGACTTTTTGAGCGACCTCTTGGACAAAACGGGCTTTTGCGTTGTCAGGGTTCCGGCACCGATTAAGTTTTGAGGCGAACGGACCTTGGGCAATCTCGCAAGTCGCAACCGAACGCCCTACCAAGAGTCGGGGCCAGAGACCGGCATTTGCCTGCAAGACATCGAATTCAGGGTATCATCTGCTCTATATAGAGTTTAAACGGGTTCTGAGAGCGTATGCATGACCGCTAGACGATAGTGTTCGTTCCAATCTTGACTGTTCATGCATTACAACTACGCTACAGGCACCTGCTGCTTTATGCACGAATCTTCTCTAGCTCCATGGAGGAAAAGCTAGAGCAGACATGATACCAGAATAACACAAATTTGGAGCAGATCATGGACTACCTTGCCCGATATTGAGAGGTGCTGCGGGGGATCTGCAGATCATCGTGCCGGGCATGAGATCCGGGAGACGTCCACCCGTTCGTGCTCGATTAGAGTGTTGATCTTTGTACATATCTATCTGCCAGGGTTTTAGAAGAATTGGTCCCTGAAGGCCTAAGGGACGAAATAATTTAGGTATCTTATGCCAGCTTAGGCATCTTTAAACTAACGCTTTAGCTACTTGATGATTTATCCTGGCAGCCTGAGCCTTAGAGGATAGTTCTTCTGTCACCTACCTGCCATCAAGTTCCATCGCCTGCTACTTACTCGACAGAGGGTGGTCACAGAACTGAACTGTAGTTCTAGCAGCGGAGAGACTTTACTGTTGATGCTCGACGTCAAACGCGTCTGTCACGGGTCATTGATAACAGCCATATACAACAGTCGGACCGATTTCATGAAGATAAAGTATAATACATTCAATTACAGTTGACCTACAGCTTCTCCGGAAGTCCACGATATACCTCTTTACGAGCTAACGTTCAAATGCCCTGGTGGCTATGCTCAGTATGCTGACAACAATATCCATGAATACTTTGCTGACTAGTAAGAAATTCCAAAGCTAGCGTAGAACGTTAAAAATCTCTCCACTCTGCAACAACAACAGTTCAGAAAGGCACCAACATCACAACATTCCTGAACTCTATTGCTGTCATTGGTCCAAAGATTACTCTAGACTGTCCAACCTATCGATTGCCAGTGTATCGGTTTGCGACGGAGGCCCCTGTGTACGATGGGGAAGATCTGCCGGCACTGCGCGATTATTGTTTCGCTGCAGACTGACCCCGAAGTATTCGAAGACTTCCACTCTGTCGACGCCTATGCGCCAGTGAGGCATCATAGATATGTCCAAGAACTCATCGACTCGGCAGAGACCTGTCTTCTTTGTGATTTCATTCAACGTTCCTGGTCACTGCCTAAACTTCTCAAACGGTATCCCGATATAAGGGAAGAAGACTACAAATCACTTGAGCTGAAGTTCAAGATTACAAACGCCGTGTCGGCTGCCGACGATGTATCTTGTAACTTCCTCGGTGGGGATATCATTGTGCCGTGGTATGGTTTTGCGGATAGTTTCAAGGTGACGATCACGACCTGTCATGTGGGCAGTATGTGTTGTTCTCCAATTACTTATATAATTACTTACAGTTTGTTAGGCAAGGCTAGTGAGAGTTCAATTTGGGATTGGAGAGAACCCTCCAAGGAAGACAGGATCAAGACTATCAAGTCCTGGTACACAAACTGTGTGTCTCATCATGCGGAATGCAAACCTTCTTCCCACGGATATCCGAGGCGTCTCGTGCAGATAGGCCCAGAGAAGAACAATATTCGCCTGGTAGACTCGCTTACACAACCTGAGGAACGTCCGGAATACGCCACTCTGAGCTACTGCTGGGGGGCATCGCGTCCGTTTGTAACCACCAAAGACAACATCGGTTCTTTCCTCCAAAGCATACCAACCGAGTCTCTTCCTCACACTTTTCACGACGCCATTGATATAATATGGGAACTTGGACTCCGATACATATGGATCGACAGTCTTTGTATCGTGCAAGACGATCTTGAAGATTGGCGTAGGGAAGCTATATGTATGAAAGACGTGTACGCAGGAAGTTCGGTCACTATCTCGGCATCAGATGCACAAGACACCATGGAGGGTTGCTTTGCCGATTCGGACCTAGATATTTGGGAAGGTCGCGATGTGGCGTTAACGCAATTGGGCGCGCGCTTTAAGAACCAGAACGTCCTGATTCGGCTCCATCAAGGCGACATAAGGCGCCGAACCAAACTCGCAAACCTAAGTACCAGAGGGTGGACGCTGCAGGAGCAACTACTATCTCGTCGAGTGGTACACTGCATGCAGCCCGAAATTCACTGGAACTGCCACCACAGCTACCATACCGAGTCTCAAGTTACTTTCGAGGACGAGAGGTTCAGATCCTTCTCTTGGAAGTTCTTCCCACAGAATGCTTCCATAGAAGACATGAAGAAGCTGTGGCTTGAGTGGATGACAGACTATTCTAAACGAAACCTCACCGTTACGAGGGATCGTCTTGCAGCCCTGGCAGGAATGGTGCAGTACTTCCGTGACAGGACTGGGTTCAGACACTTGTTGGGTTGTTGGAACGAAACCCTTATCGACGATTTACTATGGGCTCGATTTGGCGACACGCTTGATCCTTCAAAGGCCCTTCCTCAAGTCCCATCTTGGTCATGGCTCACGCGTGTTGGAACTCTCGATTTTACCTTCTGGTCTCGTTCCATGGGCAATGAGCCTTGTAATATACAAGACCATACAAACATTGTGGCGGCGGATATTACATGGACGGGAGAGCCCATGGTCTCAGACATCTCATCGAGCATCATGATCCTTGAAGGACCAACCAGAGAGATGAGACTCCGTCTAGACCCTAGATCTAAGAGATTCAATCCACGATACTTCAACATCAACGACGAGGAGCCTGATTTTAGAGGGGACCCAATGCCTTGGCGATGTTCAGGAATGTTCGACATACAAGATGATAGGGATGACGACCTGTTTACCTGTCTCCTTGTACGATCAGTTACACTAAAGACTCGCGACTTTCCTACGCATCGATGTCAAGAAACATGTTTGATACTGGTACCTGCTGATTCTGAAGGTACCGCTTATAGGAGGGTTGGCATTGTTATGTTTCGTGGGGAACAATCTGAGTTCACTTCTGCTGAGGCAAAAAGAATCAGACTGTTGTAGGTTTAGCTATGGCTCATGTCTCGAAAGAATACGGTTTTATAAACAATACATCGTTGCAGGTGTTTGGGTGGGAATGGTCCAAAGCGCCTTGTGGAGAATCGCCATTCTCTACCAGTGGCTCCACTGTCCGACAAATACTGAAAGTCTTTCTGAAACTCGAAGTGCTCTGAAGCATGGTTTTTGTTTGGTCACAACATTGCTTTGACTTGCAACCGTGCGGGTGAGTCGTGACGTCCGACTATATATACGTAAAGTTCAAGCTCTATCCAATAATAACACGGTGCGCTGGCGCAATGGTAGCGCGTAGTCCTCCTAAGACTAAGGCTCAGGGTTCGAGTCCCTGGTGTATCGACAGTTCAGTTGATCAATTCTGATCACCGTTCTTTTCACTTTTTGCGGTTTGCACGTCCTGCGTCATGGTATAATTTTTAACTAGCTTATTTTCCATCACTGCAGCCAACGTGCTTATCGCCTTACCGGACTCTGGCTTTTCCTAAATTGGCAAATAAATCCCAAACAATAATCCCATAATTATTAATGCAATCGTTTCTATTTGTTGAGCGACTTTCGTTGATTCATATATTATAGCTGATATCTTGCAGCGGATGGCTTGTGGTTACACAGCAGCCTTCGATGCAGTAGACACCCTTTTAAGTACACCATTGAACCATCCATTTATCAGCCTCTTCAAATAAAGCTGACATGGGCTTAGACATCCATTTTAGCCATGGTTTCCTCTGCCTCCTGCTTCCACTCCTCACGCCATCGTGTCAGCGGTGGTCGTCTCTGCACCACATCGCCCATAGTCCACGTCATGCGCTTCTTATCCATCTCCTCAGAAACATCATTATCAGGACAAATAATGTAGAATTCATTCTTGCCCATCTTCTCATAGAGATACTCTGCAACTTGTTCGGGTGTCCAGGCTCCGTCTGGTTTCTCTTTGAACACCTTTGCACCAGCCTATCAGGACGTCAGTCGGAAGCTTCGGAATTCGAACTACTAAACTTACAAGGTTGGTAAAGGTCCACCCAGGGACGAGGAGGTGCACACTTGTGCTTTGGTCCTTGAGATCGTAGCTCAGGTGCTCGGCTAGGGTCTTGACTGCTGCCTTGGAAGCATTGTACGCCGCGTTACCAGGAGGGTTGGTGATACCCTGCTTGCTTCCGGTGATGACAATGCTTGTCGGCTTGGACTTGGCAGCCTCTTGGACAACAGGCAGGAAGGTATTGATGCCATGGATGACACCAAAAAGGTTGGTCTCCAAGGTCTTGTTTCGTTAGTCTCAGCCGAAGGGCAGATGTTCTGTCACACTCACATCTCTAAAATAGCTCTCATCGCCCCAGGTGCCCTTCATTCCTCGTCCTGCATTCAAGACCAGAAGCTCAATGGTGCCGAACTTGTCCTGGGCAAGCTTCTTCAGAGCCTGCCAGTCCGAAGTTGATGTGACATCCGCTTTCGAAGTGACGACGTCGGAGTCATCTGGGAAGTGCTGCTTGTTCAAGTTCTCAAGTGCTTCTTCGTCGTTGTCAACGAGGAGTACTCGCATGCCCTTGCTTCGACATGTCTTTGCAATGGCAAGGCCGATGCCTGCACCGGCTCCGGTGATCAAGGCGGCAGAGCCTGAGGAGAAGACGTCTGTGGGAGACATTTTGAATTCAGATAATGTGATGGTTCTTGGCAGGTTCTGTATGGGTCGTGACCCTCTGGGTCTGTAACGTTATCGGTTTCTTTAAAGGCCACCAATTCGGACTTACCGGGCTGTCGATACGTAATCGCCGCCATAAGTGGTTACAGTCAATGCGGGGCAATGACTCTGTTAGTCAATGTTAGCGAATGAGGCCCAGATTCGAGTCCCCGCTAACATTCAGTATCAACCCTCGATATCCATCAAATTCTCCATCCCATCTACGCTTGTCAAGGGTTGGTTGGACAATTTATGTTGTATTTCGAGAATACTTTCCAACTATGAAAGTCCCATAGCTTAATAATGGGAACCAGGCCTCAAATGACTGATCTAGACAGCATGAGTAACAATCGATGACGTGGGGCCCTTTGATGATTCACCCACCCACCCCCTAAGACTTCCGCTAATAACTTCGTCTCTATTAGAGCTGCTTCGAAAGATAATTCCTAACTTGAAATAACTCCATCAATAACGTTAGCTTCTTTCATAACTGCTTACATACATGGGCTTACTTCCCACATAACCCAATAACAGGCATAAGTTTCCGAGGCTCAAGGCCCATTTTGGACCCGCCGACATAAAATCTCCAGTAAGCAGGAAACGAAAAGGGATATAAAAGACAACGACAAGCCCCCTGCCTTTCACTTCCTGTTAACGTATTCTACTGAGTACTGTCTTAAACACCATCTCAATCTCACGCACCATGGCTCCCCAGAAACAAGGACGCAAGATCACCATCATCGGCGGAAGTGGTCAAGTCGGAAACCCCACTATCAAAGCCCTTCTTGCCCAGCACGTTCACACCATCACCGCTGTCCAGCGTGTTGAAGCTACCAGCACATTCCCTTCCGATGTCATCGTCAAGACGGGCGATCTACAAGACGAATCTTTCCTGGCGGACGCCTTCAGAGGACAGGATGTAGTCGTCCTGATGCCACCATTTACACAAATTATCAGCGTGCAAGAACCAGCTGTCCGCGCAGCTGCCAAGGCCGGCATCCCATACGTCCTGCCTGCTGAGTATGGCCCTAACCCATTCGCTCAACGACTCATTGAGCAGAATGAGCTTTTGCAGAACAAGAAGAGGATCCGCGACTTAATCGAGGAGCTTGGCGTAAGCAGCTGGGTTTCGGTAACTGTCGGCCCGTTTCTGGATATGCATATTAACTCAGGTCTCTGGGGTTTGGACTTCAAGAACCGCAAAGCAACCCTGTGGAACGGCAGCGTCGGCACAGTCAGCGGAACTGATACCAAGCATACTGGCCAAGCAGTAGCAGCAGTTCTCTCTCTTCCGGAGGAAAGTTTATCCAAGTACAAGAACAATGCAGTTTACACGCCCGCACTTCACTTTACGCAGCGGGAGTTCTTTGAGGCTGCGCAGAGAGCGACGGGGACGACGGAGAAGGATTGGAGTGTTGAGAATCATGATATAGAGGAGGCCCTGAAGGACTGCAATGCCAAGATTGAACAAGGAGATGCCATGGCTCCATTGAGTAAGTTCATGTTGACGCATTTCCAGGAGGGTAATGGAGGGGATCTGAGAAGCAAGGTTGATGACAATGAGTTGAAGAAGCTGCATGAGCTTGGACTTGAGGAAGAGAAGTTGGAGGATGTTATCAAGGCCGCACTTGGCTGATCTTGTGTTATCTGTAAGGTCAGAATATCGTCTATTTTGAGTTTTTTGAAGCTCAGTTTTCAAGTCGTATAGTTCAAATCAACACAATGAACAATAACACAACTAAACCCAGTCCTGATGAAGGTTTATCAGAATATCGTCAACTATTGGCGTGTATTGTGTGTATCTAATAATAAAGTGACGTTCTACTTGCATCTTTTGTGTACCCTTGTCTGCCATTCATATTTCTGGGTACTTCTATGTCTCTTCTTCCACCCTCATGTCACCAAAGTTCTCAACAAGATTGGTCAACACGTGGGACTTTATATCCTCTTTCCTCTTCACCACACTAACCGGCCATTGACTTCGCACAGCAACAGCCAGTTCCGGCTCTTGGTCGATATCACCAGCCTCCAAAGCCATGGAAGACTTCAACAATCCAATCTCTTGCGGACGCATCTTTCCTCGAATAACTCGAAATAGCGCCTGGGCCAGGTAATGGTTTCGACGTTGGTTGTATAGACCTTGAGCTATGAGGATAAGTGCCGCTCGGAGAGACTCAATCTCCGAGGGTGGAGTATCGTCATTGATAGCACTTAGGGAGTCGTAGCCGATGCTCATGAGTGGTATGACAATGAAAAGATCCATAGCTTCGAAACCGTGCCGGAGAAAGTAGAGTCTAACAAGGGTTTGAAGGTTTCTCTTCGCGCTAGCTACAATGTGACGTGGTGATGGTTCTTCGTTTGTTTCTAAATCGAGTAGAGGCTCGAAGATCGTTAAAAGGAGGTGGTAGTAATATATGCTGGAACTCATTAGTTGGCTTCGCTTACAGCGTTAGATAACTCACTGTATTTGTAGCTGTCCTGGCAGGGCAATTCTCCTCGGTGTCAGGGATTCTGGAAGATTGTTGTACCACTCCTCCATTCGTTCACGGAAATGATGAGCAAGGTACAAATCTACCTTGGAGCCTTCCGAGTAGGCTATATCGCAGAATTCGTTCATGATAATCCGGAATTGGCTCCTCGCCCGTAGAACTTCGCCTAGATATAGGGGAGTAAGGCCATGATTCAAGGGGTAGTTTACCCATACTTCGCCATACCAGAATGAGTCTTTTGAGGGATCTGGTAATTTCCATATAGGAGGCTCTGTGATTAGTGGAGTAAACATGAACGAGAATGCAGATAGGCTGTAGATGTCAATATACAATCAGAAGTCTGCAGGTGAGGGCACTCACGTTTCCCAGTTGTACAGAGCCCATGCAGTATACTCCCTGCCCCTCTGCAGTCTCTCACTCTGACCCACCACAGGTGTGTCAAAGATACGAAGCTGGTGCGCCAATGCAATGGCTTGTATTCTGTACGCTTGACCAATCTCATCGATACCGCAAAGGTTATGATATACAGCAAACAGCATGCCCGCTTGAATAGTCGTGATACGCGGTACCGTCGCTTCCAGCTCCCACAATCTCTTTGCCTCCGCCATGAAGCGATATATTAAATTGTTGGGGTTCCAGTACTCGACGCGATTAGTAAATTGCGGATAGCAGACCTGGTTAGTATGTCAATGATTAGAACTTCAAATGTCGATATTGTTCTCCTTACACAAGCATAAGCAAGAATAATGTTAACGAGAAGGGAAGAGCAGAAGCTCTTGCGTCCCGCTGACAGATCTTGCAAGAAGAGGTCCTTGTGGAATGCTGCTGTGAATTGATATTCGCAGCGAAACAGTACGCGTAGCAAATCCCTCATCAGTTCGTCGTCCTTACAGACAGTTGTCCACTTCGATATTTTCGCGTCAGTGAGAAGTGGTTCGACGACTCGTGCTGCATGGAAGGGCTTTAGGTAAAGACTCTTTTGTTCTTCGGAAGTAAGTTCGGTGAGACCACTTGGTGTTGTCAACTCTGGACCTCCCTTATATGAGTAAATCGAAGCTGTCTCATATAGCATAGACTTCAAATAGGGATTATCGATGTGGTATCCTCTCGGCATAACTGCCTTGTAAGGAAACTCATATCGATATCGAGTTTCGGGTGCAACAGCCATCTGGAGTAGAACGTCTCCAGCTTTGGCCTGCCGAAGAACTGAGCCAACATCTGACCCCGACCTGATCCTTTTCAAAACATCTTGAGCATCTTGGTCAGGCAGACTTTTCAGCAGACCAACAAGCTCTTTATAGATAGTTGGATCCTCTTTTTCGCAGTTGCTTGAACCGCGATGGAGAGCTTGAGACCTAGTTTCTCCGGGCCTGGTCACGTAGGTACATGTAAGATTGCGATCGTGACAGCGACGACATATCGGTCTTTCACCAGAACACTAACATAAGTAATAAGTTTCCCCTCAAGAATGGCGTAACTCGACGTGGATCAGGATCCATACCTTAACTTTATGCTTTCGACATACTTCACAAGCCGCAAGTACAGGATTCAGTCTCGGCCTAGAAAGTATCGGCCTCGAAGCTAACACAGGTCTTGGGTTCGCCGCCGGTAGAAGACGACGCGTTCGTCTTGAAGGGCCTGCAGCTAACGGTGGCTGTTGATTGTCGGCCATTGGTTGCAGCAGTCTTATCGCGTTCTTCGCCCCAAGTAACCGAATTGAGTATGGCAATGGTGTACTAGATGTCGCTAGCTATAAGTATCTGGGTTGTTGTTAGTGAAAATGACAGACACGGTTGCAGGATGATTGTAAGGGATAGCAAAGCCCCGCGATATGCTTTTATCCAATCGGAGGCTTCGGAGCATCGACGTAAATGTGACGTTAATAGCGAATTATGCAATATTTACAGTACATTCCCATCATTAAAGCTAAGTGGTTGACGATAAACTGACAAGTCGTTGACAACTAACAGTTGAATTTGTTTTATTATAATCGCACGATTATTCAAATTCGATCATATCTCATAATACCCCTTCTCTCTTCTTATGCGTGTTATGACTGTTGACCAATCAATCGTAAGCCACGTTTGGCATAACCCTGTCTCCAGGAGGGATCATCCCGTTAGTCGCCCTGAGTCTCAGAGTACTTCCATCTGCCGAAATGCAAAAGTTCTTTTTCATGACACTCACGCCTCCACCTTCCGAATTTGTTGCATCGGGTCTTGGCTTTGTATCTGCGAGTGCAAGAGCCAGAAGATCAGGCACAGATTCCCATGAAGATGACGTTATGCCCGACCAGATGGACCATATAGAGTATGCTATAACGAGAAGCGCATAGACGTAGAAAACGGCCATAGCCCCTCTCATGGTCAGGCTGTTATCAGCAAAAGCAAAACCAGTCACCCAAGTCTCCATTTCGGTCTTGAAGAAACGCTCTTTGTCTTCCTTCGACACAGCATAGGGACTTCCGCCTGGACCAAACACGTTGCCATCCTGGGGCATAAAGCTCTTCCACCACTCGCCATCTGGGTCAGCCAGCGTGGTGATAGCAGTAATGTTAGGGTTTGATCGCGCCAAGCCATTGGCTGCCAGTCCGCCAAGAATCGCCTCTAAATGTGCCGTGGAATTTGATCCTTTACCGTCGGATGTCCACACACCGCTATTGAGAAGCATTTCGTGAATGACAGTTCTATTGCTTCTTTCATCCAGGGGATTGAGGTACTTGGCAAAGCTAGGTGCAAGATGAACACGCTGTCCATAGCCTGGGCTACCGATCCATGAACCTCCAAGTGCTGTGGCAATGGCACCTGAAAACGGTGGGTATCCTTTGCTTGTCAGCGCGACTGCATCGCCACTCAAGTCTGTAGTGATCCATCGCGCATCAATCATGCATCCGTAGATATCAGCTGCTTGACTTGATTCGTTGGAAGGCACGGCTACGACCACGCCGACAGAAGTGTTCGCGATAACAGGCCCAGAGTCAAACCATAATACTTCGGGTTTCTTCAAGTCTGGAAGAACATCCGACAGCCAATCGCTGAGGAAGTCTCTTTCGACCTCTAAATTTGTGGGAGGAAAGGTGACCAAGTCGGGAAATAGTACCGTCTTCGTTTTGTTGTCGGTTACAGACGTCAGCTCACATCTGGTGTTGGTGATAGGCATAGGTGCACTAAGTTTATGCGAGATCTTCTGGAAGTTATTAAACCTCGTTTGTCTCCTCTTAGCAGAGTCATCAGCCGCCTGTTCCCAATGCAGCGACGTCGTAACACAAGCTTCGGCTGGCCCGAGATGTGGCATCCTGGCGACTGTGTGATTGGGACTGTTCAAGTTGAACCACTTCTCTCTGACATCAACCACTAGATTAACCAGTGTCGAAGAATGACCGGCTAGCATGATCTCGCTGGGCGGTCGTCTGACGAATAGACCGTCGTCTACTTCACCCGATAACCGGAATTTAGAGATCAGCTGGCTGTTGATAACATCCCATTGCCAAGAGGGACACAACTCGTTTCCAGTAACGTTACAGACTGCACCAATCGTGTGATTTTCTGTTAACACAGCCGGGAACATTTCGTCTCGGGTACCGTTGAAGTACACGAAGCTTCCGCCAGCTCTCCAATCACCTTCCTGTGGCATCATCGCAACAGCACTAAGAGACGAGGCCCCCAATGCCATGATGGTACAGACGAAGACTGTAATAATAAAACCGATCTTCTTCCACGTCTGTGAGAATTTTCCCTTCAAGATGCTAAGAAACTCTTCAGACCACAAGAAGCTGATCTCAGATATTTGTTGTCCAGCTACTAAAGCACCATATGGCACAGACTGTCCGATGGTAAACTCGTGCCGAATCATAGAGAAGACGATAGCATTCAGAGACAGTACGATGAACATCTCCATCAGCTTCGCTGCAAGTTGGATGCCCAATTTCTTCTCAACATCATAGTCGGGTTTCCCTTCAAGCTCTTTTCCAATGTAGTAATTCTTGAAGATGTAGAAGCTTAATGTCATAATACCGGCGATCGCTGGCAAATGCACCAGAGCTGCTAGGACTGCGGTGACGCGATCTTTGACGATGGGCACTTGATGATTCTTTTTGCGTGCCGATGCTTGGAGGATTTGCATGCGCCATTTCTTGAGGATTGTCTTTAGGCGCCAACCCGCAGGCTTGATCTTCGTACTCTGCCTCTCCAGAGCAAAAACCGCAACATCATCCTTTCCGTTGTCCGCTCTTAACGTGGTGAGTGGAGTTTCGTCATGTTGCAATGGATGAAGCGGAGCATGTTCGTCTGAATTGACGGGCTCATACCGCGGCTGGGTGCTCGAACCAGTTCCTTCAATCATGGCAACGGCTCAGTTTCACATAATACCTTGTTATCTGGTACAGCAAACACAAAGTGGACATAACGGACATTTATTATCAATCAACTGCCTGCTTTTCCCGCATGCAACCATTATCATCGTGGGGGCTGAAAAAGTGACAGGCCCTCGGCTTACATGCCCAGGGATACTTGAAGCGCCAATGAGACGATCCAGAGTTTCTGCAACACAGCCTTAAACAGGGATATTATACTCGTAAATGTCACTCGATGATTAATAAACTGCCATCACGAGCGACAGCGTGGTACCCGCAAGGTATCGTAGGATTCATGTCACAAACGTGTGGTAAGCGCTAAGAAAAAAAGACTCACAGCCCTGCAGAAAAGAAAGAGTCGGCTATGATCTTCCCCCACTCAGGCGCTTACTGTTTCTTCGCTGTTCATGCTTCCGAGGTATCATTGCAAAGATCAATTTGCGTGACACACAACGTCGGATTTGATACTGGTCAGAGTACGTGCTTATTCCGATGCGCGGTCTAACATGCTTGACTAACATACTTACAGTAAATAAGGACTTGTTAGATAGTAGGGCAGGTAAGCGAGTAATTTACGCAAAGACAAGGATAGCACCATGACTCTTACAGCGATATTTTCACAACATGACACTGTCGCGTGATGTGCCAATTGCATACAAAAACTATATCTATCGTTGGTAAAAAGAACAAGCCATAGTAAAGCTATCTCGGGTGCAAGAATTGATAAATGCAGTAAAACAAAGGTCTAGCGCTATCAGGGCTTTCAGGATCTATAGGATAAAAATACAAAAAGATTGATCAGTAAGAGAGTAAACTCCATCTCACTGCCCCCTCACCAGCTTTATCCTATAGGTGCTTGGTAGCCGACAAGTTCTAAACTACTACCAGGGACCGGTCTTTTCTTTAAGCCGAGTCACTGAAGCGACCGTGACGCCAGCTGATGTCAACCCCCAAGGCTTTTCCGCCTTGTGAGCCCAAATGCCTATCGCGATGACAGGTATCCGCCCACGTTCGTGCATTTTCTGGTAGCTAACGTCTTAGCCACGTAATCATGCACGAACGGGGGACCGAACCTTCGCACAGCAGGTGGACCCATAGACCAGCACAAGTAGCTACATGCGATAGGGAGTTACCGCTGTACCAACTCTGAGTACTGCACTACATCTAAAATAGGTGCCACAGGGGCTTGTATACCCGTCTGTGTTTAGCAGGGAGCTAATTACAACTTTAACCAGTTTTGTAACATATAGCATATTGTTATAGTTTGTTTAAGTAGAAGGAAAATGTAAACGGTTGTGAACGGTTTCTATGCTCTGCATTTGTACACTTGTTGGATTCCTGGATTTTTCTCTACAGGTCGCGATCCTCAGTGTGTAATACCTCCGAATACGCGGCTTGCTCGCTCCCAGCCTCTCTGTTTATGACCCTTGTCCTCCTGCCACCACCTTGCAGCTCGCTGAGTGAAAACGAAATGTCCGAGACATATAGGGTAAGACGGCTGAAAAGAAGCATCAATTCAATGCAAAGGACATTGGACAAGTATTTGTCGAATGCGAGGATTGGCTATCATGGCATTGGGGTTTCTTCTTAAATCTGGTTTAAATTGCATTCATTTTCTCTCACACTTTGAGATAAGGAATTAGCTTTCTTTCTGGTCATTTCCCATACGTGCTCCCATCGCGACCTTGCAGGGCCGACACCTTTACTCTTTGGCATAACTATCCCGTCTTGACCACAACTCGCATTCCTAACAGTCTCTGTTTGGCTTTATTGGGTCTTGCCAGATGACTCCAGAACGAACATACCCAATCATCGACGAAAACGCGTCACGACAACAAATCTGATCCACAGCGGAAATGAGTCCCAATTTTCATGTCTCGAACACGATATCGATAACGGAAGCATTGACCTTCCATCAGCTATAAAAGTCCGCGTTTCCCTCGCCCTTCTGTTTGACTTTTCCTTTCTTCTTCATACTTACCTTGTTCCGAGGAGGCCAGCTCATGAATTGGCTTCCTCAGTATGGAAGGCCTGCATTGCACATCGCGGAGTCGTTTCCATGCTCTATTGTCCTTCGGGGCCATAGGGGGCGGAATTTTTGATTTAACACTGTTTTCATTGTATCTTGGGCTTGATGCCTGAGTATGAAGAAGACATAGATAGCTTCCAGTAATTGGCTGTACGTTGATGCGTTGTCGCGTCTCGGTCGATATGACGCTACGCGCTTAGGCTTGTGAAGGGCAATCGTTGAATCAAATGAACCTTCCCCTGGCACGAGGCTCTGGCCGCGTCAAGTTATGAAGTGTTCCTAAGAGAAGAAACTGTTGGTAATTCTAGCTAGCACACTCATATCGTCTTTAAGTTTATGCTCTACCCAGTGCAACCCCGTATTGTTCTATCTCTTCAACTCAAGCTTTGCCAATGATTATCGCCGCAGCCTGCTCCGAAAGCGCGTACAGAGGCGATTGCATATGCGCACTCAGCGGCACAGGAACAACCGACGCGTCAACAACCCTGAGGCCTTCAATCCCTTTGACGCGGAACTCTGTATCTACTACCTTGCCCATAGAGCAAGTTCCCGTCGGATGCCACGATGTGCCGCTGGTCATCGCTATCCTCTGGTCTAGCTTCTTGTCATCATCGTCCAGAGCAAGAGGATCCGCCGGCAGACCCTCAGGTACTGATTCGCCGATGATGTGCTCACTGAACTTGGATCCCAGCATGAACTTTGTCAGTTGGCGCAGTCCCTCACGAAAGACGTGTCTGTCCACCTCGGTAGCTAGGTAGTTAAGGTCGACTGTCAAGAGTTAGCTGGTTCAATTTCTTGCAAGACGGCACTTCTCACCTTTTGGATGATCGGCAGGATTCGCCGACTTCAATGTCACGGAGCCTCTGGACGTTGGCAGAAATGTTACCAAAGCGGTGGTCATATGCTCTGCATCGACCGGGACACCAGGGAATGGAAGCTTGGCAAACATAATAATGTTTTCCAGAAACGTTCGCTCCTTGGCGAGCAGAGAATGCCTAGAGCTATCAGGTCGTTCACCTTCATCCTTCTCAATAGCTTGAGCAAAGCCGTCGCTTGCAATGCTCGTGTTGAAGATCCAATCGCACGGTGTACCTTGTGCATACTGGGGCTGCTGGAAGAGAGGATTCGATGAGCCAATGGTGTAGCCAGCTGAAGGGTCCCGAAGTCGCCAGTGCTGGAAGAAGATCATGTGGTCGGTCAGGTGCTCGCCCACTGGCAGGTCAATTACTGGCTCAATTCCAACTTCTCGAAGGTGAGCGCTTGGACCGATACCCGAGAGCTGGAGGATCTGAGGGGAACGGTAGGCTCCGGCAGACAGGATGATGTTCTCGCCAGCAACGACGCTGCCGTCCGCCAGCTCAACGCCTGTCGTCCTGACCTTTCCATCAGATTCCTCCATGACAACTTTGTGAACAGAAGTCTCAAACCGAATCTCAACTCCCTCAAGTGAGTATTGACTCGCCGCCCACTCTCGTTTGCCTTGGTCTCTGGCTTCACAGATATAGCCACGACCAAGGTTATTTCCAGTATTTTGATCACCATCTGGTAGCGTAGAGACACCAAGTTCTTCCCATCCAGCAGCAGCCTGCCCAGCGAGCGGAAACATGCGGTTTGATGCTTTTGCGCAAGTGATACGCATCGGTCCATTCTGACCATGCTGATCGGGATTGGTGTCGTCGAACCAATGCTCAGATTTCTTGAACCAGGGAAGCTGGCCTTTGTAACTGTACCGATCATCGCCAACGAGCAATGCCCATTCGTCGTACTCTATTGACGCACCACGGGTCCATCCACCTGGAGTTCATTAGCATACAACCTTGACTCATCAAATCTTCACTTACCAGAGTTGATCAATGAGCCGCCGCCAAGGCCTTTTCCAGCATTCAGTGTAACTCGTCGACCACCAAGCGCAGCAACAGGTTCTGACTCATACTGCCAGTCTAGGTCGCCGCCCAAGTTCAGAATTTGCATGTCTCGAATCCCAAGACGTTCGCGAGTGTCCTTTCCAGCTTCTATGAGGAGGATCTTGGCGTTTGAATCATATTCTCGCATGCGGCTAGCGAGAACGCAACCTGAAAGGCCGCCTCCTACTATGATATGATCGTACATTGTAGAGCGATTGTCAATGGGTTTCAAATTAGAATGGGTATGAATCTGGACAGTTTAGACGTGAAGCCGAGTCTGTCGTACAAATTTGAGAGAAGACCTCACTTATAAGAGAATGGGATATGGCCGAGGCATGATAGTTGAAGCTGACGTGAGACAGAGAGGATCGTTGAGATTCTCCACTACTGTGCCGCGTGGGGGGACAGATGTCTGGTGTTGGAAGACCCTTTTCGGACACCAAAAGATGATCTTCCTGAGATCCGGACATTGGACTCAATGACTCCATGATGTAGAATGGCTCAGCTTGTTTTCGTCGTTGTAAATTCCTTTGATGGAAATTTCGAACCGTTTCAACCATCAAATCAGAAGCGTAGGTTTCGTGGTCTAACGGTTATGACTGCGGATTCTGATTCCGCCAGCGAGGGTTCGACTCCCTCCGAGACCTTTCTTTTTTAGTTCATTGACCAACGTTGTCTGTCACTCTTAAGTCAGTAACGGAGCTATTCTTTGTTCAAGGAAACACCTATTCACAATACCTAGCGTCCCTAAATTAGTAGTATGCTTGACCCTTGAAGAAGTCGTGGTCAAGATAGCAAGTATTCCGTAACTGGTCTCTGTTACAGCAGCCCGAGCCCTAGCGCACTCTGATGGCTATCCCTCGAAGGCAGGATCCATCCAGAACAGTGTCAAATTACTAACACGAGATGAATGTAGCTGAAGAAGAAGCATATCATGGCCGCTGTGCTAAGGATAAATTAGAATACATATCTGGCCGCAGGTTAATTGGGCGTCCTGTCATACTACGTACGATAGATCATTTTAAGCTTATGTGCGCCGGCTAGCAGTCGAGTTATAGCGCATTACAGTGAACCGGTCGCTGGAAACCTGCCCAGCCGCTCCCGCGTTTCCCTGGGCCTTCGCCATTCTGATCAGATATGGTTTGAGACCTGTTCACGAAAACATTGACGGCATTAACTATAGACAGAAACTAGAATTCATACGCCATGATGCCTGTGTAAAGCCATTGTAGCTGGAGTGCATTCCCGAACCGAGCCTTGCTTCGGTAGGTTTGGTCCGAAAGATAACATACCCCCGCACTTTCTCGACAACCTCTAAATTTTGGCGATGCCAACCAGTACCTAGGCTACCAGACAGACACCGTTTGCACATCAACTTTCCTTCATACCTAACGATTGTGCGAGGAAGCCGAATTCTCCAGGAGCTTCTCGGTCATTAGTATATCAAGCGACACCTCAGAAATGCCGCGGAAGCGGGGTATGCCAACGTCCAAGACTTCTGGGCGTCAAGTCAAAAGCAATCCAACAAAGGGTGGACAGCTATTCTCGATATCTACCGCTGCAGCTGTCGGAGCTGTTGCTATTGCAACATTTATTCCTTGGAAGTTGGGCTTGTTCGATGGATCGCAAAGCAAGACTGCTGTTACCGACCTAAAAGGGCTACCAGATAAAGCCCAGATAATCGACCAAAGAAGCTTCAACGTCCTGGAACGCGTTCCACCACCGAATGAGGCCAATGCTACAACGGTATGACATCTTTGCCAGGCATTTACAATACCAATACTGACGGATTGTAGAGGTTTCTATGGCCGGGTGTCACGCACGAGTCTCTCCTAGAACGACCTTTCCATGTCTATGACGCAGAATTCCTGGACATCATTGGGAAGGATCCAAGCTTAACACTGCTTGCCACATCGGAGAAAGACCCTCTCTTCCATGAGGCTGTCGTATGGTTCGTGGACTCTTCCAATACAGCTACCTCACAAGCCAGACTGACGCGAATAATGCAGGTACCCGCCCACTGAAGAAGTGTTCTTTGTCCAGTCAGCTGGCTCTCCAGATGCCGGAACCGGCCTAGATAAATCTTCTATTATCCAGAAGATTTCTCTGGCTGACGCTGAAGCCATGAGGAATGGTTTACACACTGAAAGTAAAGTTGAGATAAATATTGTGAATTCTGAACCACAAGTCATAAACCCCAACGGCAAATACTCACAGCCTCTTTGCATGTTGATTTGCTGACAATAAGGCAGGTGGAACGAACTACAAAGGCCAGATTGTCTTTGCAGGCGAGGGTCAAGGAGAGAACATTCCTTCAGCCCTTTACTTGATGAACCCCCAGAAGCCTTACAACACGACAGGTAAACCCCAATTGGAGCATGTAAAAATATTCTATCGCTGACATGAGCATCCTAGTCCTCGTGAACAACTACTTCGGGAGGCAATTTAACTCCATCAACGACGTCTCCGTCAACCCACGTAACGGCCATATCTATTTCACTGACACGATGTATGGCTACTGGCAACATTTTCGTCCGGAGCCAGGTCTTCGAAATCAAGTCTATCGTCTTGATCCCGAGACTGGGGCTTTGACTATTGTCGCTGACGGCTTCGCTGCCCCGAATGGTGAGTTGGCCCAAGAGGAGTGGTCTAAGCGAGATGGATACTGATGAAGCAGGTATAACGTTCTCTCCCGACGGGCTGCACGCGTACATTACAGATACGGGTCTGAGCAACTCTCTATTCGGTTCAAACCCAACTAATCCTGCATCAATGTAAGTCCCCATCTAAACCAATACCAGATGATCTCTAACTGTGTTTTAGCTACCGCTTTGATGTTCAAAAGGACGGAACTTGGGACAATCGCAAGACGTTCGCATACGTGCACGCCCGTTTACCTGATGGTAAGTTTTCCTGCATCCTTGAACTTATTATAGAATTGCTAATCATTGCTGCTCTGTAGGCATCCATTGCGACTCAAAGGGTAATGTTTATGCAGGCTGTGGTGATGGTGTCCACGTTTGGAACCCATCAGGGAAGCTCATAGGGAAAATCTACACTGCTATGAATGCAGCGAACTTCCAATTCGCAGGACAGGGACGAATGGTGATCATGGGCAGAACGAAATTGTTCTATGCAACTCTTGCTGCTTCTGGGGCTTCTTTGAGTTGATCAGGGAGCGAAGGATCGGGATGGCTGTACTGCTTCGTGGCATTCTAGGTGGGTGACAGAAGAAATGTCCTCTAAGGGTTAGGCTACTAAAATAAAATAGCCGAAGTGCTAGTCTAAGCAGCCATAAAGTGACTAAATTATTTCATCTCTTATGTTTTAAGCGGCCAATTCTTCTGACACCCTGGCGCCTGTTTACAGTGAGTTGTACCATTATGACAACGGCTTTCCTCCCATGAAAGTCACTAGGGTCGTCAATATCGTACACCTTCCCCATTTGGTACTGAGACGGGGTCAAAGCTGGTGCCCAGATCGAATGACGATGCCGATCAAGGTGGCCTAGCCTGAGGGGAACCTGGATAGACGTCGGCATATGTCGTTCTACGACCGACTTTGAGCTTTAACAATCCGATCAATGAGCCAACCGGACGATTCGCGGCTGAGAATTGATCTTCACGCTCAATGCAGGGCGATACCAAAAGAACCTTTCGGTCCCGAAATCTCATGCCGATCCCAAACAGATTCCACGAGGCTGTGCAACTGAGTGTTGATCAATCAGGGGTGATAACCAAGCTTTCGAATGCAACCTAAGAATCCTTCTGTGACATCGAAAAATAAGCTCATCTACCCTTTAACTTTATCATAGTCACTGCCGTGGTGGCTTAGACTAGATTGGGATGTTATGAAAGGAACCCTTGTAGAAGTAAGCGGCATTCAGACTTGGGATCATCGCTGGTGAGTGGAGTCGAGTCAAGACACGACTTGCCCGATTTGAACATTTCTTTTTCGTCTCTGACCTCAAGCAGGATCTGGTAAGGCAGATTTGCTCGGAGAATATTGAGCTGGTATGTCACTGTTCTCATGATGCTCAGGAACATAAACTTACTCTGGACCCCAAGTTAGATCTCAGAAATTAGTGAAGAGTAGTGATATGACCGCCTTTAAGTTAGTTGCTTTATGCTTATGACCCGAAAGTATTTAAATATTCATAACATACAATGAAAGTAGACGGTTTTGCGAGGCGTCGCGTTGTAGGGAAAAGTGTAGACCGCCGAGGTCACGCAGCCTTACAGTTGCACCATTGACCCACGTGCGCTACAACGCCGCGGCGATCTCTTTTAGTGCTTCATCCCTTGTTAACACCGGGCATTAAAGTATTCACCGTTCAATAAAAAGCAAGGGGATGATGCAATTGACACTATAACGTTTCATGGCTGAAACGACAGTCCACATCAATTGGGCCCGATGCATAACGAAGGATTCACTTAGCAAAAGATTCATCCCTCGCAGAATTAATTAAGGCATGTGAAAGTTCTGTGAGATTGTGAAGGAACTCGTACGAGGAACCAATTAGGATGGTGGGAAAATGTTGTGATCAGCGTTCATGCAACGTAATTGTGTGGGTGGTGCATTGGAGCTGAATGATCAGCAGTGCAAGGCTCAATAGTAACCTGTTCATCGATCGGAAGTTGATATGAATGATGATAATTGAATAGAACCTCAATGAAGTATAAATATTCGAACAGATGCCAACCGTTCTCGACCTCATCATCACCACCACCACCTCATTCCTCCATCTTCATCATGCAGAACAAGCTCCTTACCGCCGCAGCCCTTCTCGGTGCCATTGCCTCAGTCCAGGCATCGCCCGTCTCTAAGCAAGTCAAGAGAGATGTTCTCACGGCCCTGCCCCAGGGTGCGGATGAGATTGAGCTCAAGTTCCAACCTTCTCTCGACTTTGACAGTGATGGTTGCTATCAGACTGCTGCTATCGACCCTGATGGCAATTTAAATCCTGGTCACGGAGCCACTGGCACACCTCAGGGAGACTGCCGTGATCCTCCTCAGTTGGAGAACTCAAACACCTACTCTCGCAAGCGTTGCAACAATGGTATTTGCGCTATCATGTAAGTCCTTCCATTCTATAATCCGAGCATAAGTATTGATGGTCGAACTACAGGTATGAGACATACTACGAGAAAGATCAAGGCGCACTAGGTAGTTTCGCGGGTGGTCACCGCCACGACTGGGAGAACATCGTCGTCTTCGCAAAGGGCGACACCGTCCTCCGCGTCGCCCCCTCATGCCACGGCGGCTACGGGGGAGCCAGTAACGAGTTCCCCATCGACGGCACAAGCCCTCTTCTTGTGTATCACAAGGACGGTCCTGGAACACACTGCTTCCGCTTCGCCAATGATGATGACCGGGAGAACCCTGAAAACCCTACCGGCTCCTTCTTCAAGGCTCCTCTGGTTGGCTGGGACAACTGGCCTGATGTTGGTCTTCGAGACAAGATGCTTCAGAACTGGAGTGGCGGTGTTGGACCGAAGTTGGACGATGAGTTTGGTGATTCGCTCAAGGATGCGGCTGGTGATGGTGGTGTTGAGGGCTTCGACCCCTACGTTGACGAGTAAATATTCAGATTTTGACACAAGAGTGTATTTAGTTTCTATTCCAACATATTATCCACATTTAAGCACGCATGATGTTCGCGTCTGTTGATAAATAAGCCGCAATCATTGTGAATATGAGTTTGGGATAAAACTCAACACACTTAGGTACTGTGCCAAAGCATGTTCTCTCTTATTGTTGTCGTATCAGAAACCTTGTTATAGGAAATCAAAGCCTATCGAACCTCAAAAGCTCGCTGTAGTACCCCGTCCGTCTTCTTGTACTCCCCTCTCCCATCAATATCAACAAACCTGAACAAGCCATCGCACTCCTTCGTACCATCAGGAGAAATACTATCAAACGCCTCCACACCTCTCCAAAATGCCTTCACATCATCCAAATTATCCAATACAAAAGCTCCCAGGCGCACAGTATACATGCCCTTTTCATCACCTCGTCTATCCAGAACCAAGCAGTGAAGTGGGTTTGTGACTCTTGTCATATCAGCAAAGATGGGCATTGCAAAAGGTCCTTGACATTTGGCAGCTTCTTCCTCAAAGTCTACATCCCAATAGTTCTTGCTATCCATGTCGATCGTCTTGTCCTGCCAACCAGAGTCTGGATCTTGGTTGATGGTATCGAAATTGATTAGTTTCATCCCGTTTCCTTTGCCGAGTCCAGCGATGGGCATGACAGAGCCTTGAATGTAAAGAGACGAGACAGGAACCTCTTTAGAACCATGGTCTGGACTTGGCATAGGATTGATGTCGAGAACAGTTGCAAAGTAAATGTCGACAGGACTAACTCCTTGCGGTTCGATGAGAACATCCTTAAGGGAACACCATGACCAGCTCGGAGCCACGTATTCGTTGTGTCGCTTCCCGGGCGCCATCGGGGCGAGTCCATCCAACTGGAACCGCTGGACGTTTGATGTCGCTCGCCATGCTAGCTGCATCTCCAGATAGGGCTGCCACAGTCCAGCAATGAAGACGTCTTTCCGTTTCTCGCCAACGCTTTCAAGTCCTGGCCCAGAACGCGACTCTTGCTGTAGTAAATCTTCGTCTTGCTCCTTTGTCTCGATCTCAGAATTTGCAATGTGTTTGAAGGCGGGATAGAATGTATCAACTAGCCCATGGAGCGCTGCCAGCTTGTCTATTTCCACAGCGACCTGAGCCTGACCATAGACTCGAACAACATTTCCCCAAGCTTTTAATAGGCTCTCTCGGGTAAAGCTATTCAACACATCATTCCGCGCTTGCGCGATGAAAGACTTGAGCGCTGAGACAGGATCAAAACTAGATATTGGCCCACCAAGTGGTAGCCTCTCACAGACTCTCATCGAACTGCACTCAAATACGAGTTGCTCTAGCCCTAGATGTAACACTTGAGGCGCAAGGATACGTGCCTCGACAGTCGAAGCTTGCTTATTCACTGAAGAGCGCGACATAGCGGTCCACCAGTCGTCGTATCGTGAAACGCAATAATCACCGGATGAAGGGCCACCCCATTCGCGGCGAACCCATATCGGAAGCCAAGAATCTTTATCCCGTGTCGAATGAGCGCCGGAAATAGGTTTCCCGTTATCTGAGGCGCTATGGACTACTAGATGGAGCCAAGAATTCTCCACGGCAGATGCCATACGGCTAGCTTTGTCTTCGGGGTCACCTTCAGTGATGCAAAGAGAGTCGACCCAGATATACTCTTTACCCAAAGTCTTAACCATTTCACATGCTGAAATAAAGCTTCGGGGGAGATGGGTTGTAGGAATTGACTTCTTGAATTCTTCGAGATTGTCCTTCGTTAGTCCCGCAGACGACTCATTGTGAGTGACTGTCAGGTAGTCAACTCTTTCAGGTACATCGGCACCATCGATAAGACGGACCTCCAGGGACTCGGACTCGCTGCTGAGATGCAACAGTCGACTTGGCTTCCAGGATGGGTCTTTCGTGACTTTGCAATCATTGTGGTCATTCTCGCAGCGTCTCATCCATTTCTTGATCAAATCTGTCTTATCTGAAGTTGCCAATGGATCGGTGTTAATCCTGGCCACAACTGAACTAACGGTTAGTCATGAAATAGGTACATAAGGTGAAGACATACTCACGCTCAGCCGGAATTAAGTCAAGCTTCGCCCACATATGACCCTGGAACGGCCAACAGATATATTGTGCAGAGGTTCTCAGCTGCCAATCATGATAGTTAATGAACTGAAGCTTCAAGTCCTTTGGATCGACTGTGTTCTGCGCTAGAGGATGTTGCTTGAAAGCTGTGGCTTTTCCATCTTCTTTCAATTCACGCCCTGATTGGCGCAAGCCTTCCATCCACATAGCACAGTAATGGCAGTATCTTGAAGCCTCAACAAGATCTGCCACAGCACGAGTACGGTAAGGCTCACCATTCTCCGAGATGCGTGTCAAGCCATCGTTACACCAAGCGCAGAGCGTCCCATCTTCGAGCGAGAGGAATTCTGATGGCTTGCTGATAGTGGGTAGTGACTTTGAGGCTCCCATGATGATGCAAATAACTTGTCATAAAAAACTGGAATATTGTTGAACGGTGGAGCCTCTTAAATATATATATCCTCCGTGCACTCTCGTAGGATGGGGCGCAGCACACCATCTTATGCTCGTTCACGCAAAGTGGATCCACCGTGAGGCTGCTTCAACCTGCTTTGTCGAATGAGAATCCAAATCCTCTCCCATGGAAGCTTTTTGCATAAGCTTGCAGCTGTTTCCCCCAATCATTTCGAACACCTCCGAATAAGAAGGTGTCTGGCCCGTTTGCCTGATGTGGCCTGTCCATGAAAACTAGGTCTCGGCTTACTCGGAGGACCAGATGATTTCTGTCGATAAACTGCACGATGAGGGCATATCTTCCATCGATCGTGTCAAGTCTGTAGTGCTTCAGACTTGAATGCGTTGGAGGGTAGAATGGAACAAGTTCGCTTTTGACGTCAGGATTGAGCCACAAGACACCCGTCAGAAGACCGTTTGGGTTTTGCTCATCCACATTCTCGAACCTCAAGTATTTCTTCCGATTACCAACAGGGCTAGGATCGTATAAATGGTCAAAGTAATCCAGAGAGTAGAGCTCAAACGTGGTATCCAATTCACCGAGATCAGTCATGTGGCCCGCACCTTCCAAGGCTTGATAAGCAGTCTGTACCTCTCTCAATTTGTCCTCTTCGTCTTCTCTGTTCTTTTCCTTCTGCTTTTGAACAAAATCAACTCGCTTCTGGAGTTCTCTCTTGCGCTCCTCTCGTTTCTCCCTCAACTGATGAAACCACTCTGCGTCAGGCCCATTATAAGCACTAGTCTCATTGTAACGCGCCTCATCGAGATCCGAAATGTCTTCGTCGAAGTTCCATGGAAGAACAACGCCATGAGACTTAAGATGAGGAGAAAGACGATAATACCACGAGGGTAGTGGATGGGCAGAAGTCGACATTGTGCCTGCTCTGGATAAAGACATTAGCAGTTGAGAGTTGGAATGCGGGGCTTGAAGAAGCTTAAAAGTCAATTTCTAGACGAGTCATGCAGCTCATGGACAGTAGTTTTATCAGCCGGCTACAAACAACAAGCAATAAAAAGTGAAGAAGAGAGTGGTTAAAATGATGATAAAATGAATCGCTGAGAAATACAAAAAGAGAGACGGTTCCCCGAAACCTGGATCGAACAAGTGACCTTTCGATGACATATAACAATTACAGTCGAACGCTCTTCCAGCTGAGCTATTCGGGGACAAGGTACTGGGTTTTGATTGTGGCTCAGCAATTTGCACTGACATAGCCAAGCTTCTTCCACGGTCACTAGATTACATTACAGGCCGACCACCGTTGTAATTAATTGTTTGATTCTCTTATATGGCCTTCAATGGGATCACTTCTTATACAGATATAATTACCACCAATGCATTATGCTTCTGGAATTTTTAAGCTTAAACCGCAAGAATAAGGCTAACGGCTGTAACGTTCACTCTGCAAACCTATACTCCATTCACTACAGAGCAGCTCGGCTCTAATTCTGAACTCCCCGGCCCAGCTCTGCAGACCTTACTCCTCCTCTGACTCACGCTCACAACCACTGTAACAGTAACGCTCGAAACGGTAACTCGGTGTAAACACTGCCGATGACGGCACCGATACCTCCGATCGGCGCACCCCGCAAACTAGACGGATATTAGGCAATTGACCATGCGATCACATCAATCAATATTTTCTCACCTCTCATCTTCAAATGGCGACGCAACGGACCTCTGTCGCTAAAACAGCTGGTTGGTTATACCACGAGTCCGGCATCTCAGCCGTCTACGGCGCTGGCAAAGATGCATGGCTGCTCATCCTCTCGCGCACATGTCGCATGTTTGCCTTCAAGGCCGTTACGCTCACGATAGCGCAGTTCTTTTCAGAGTTGGGCTTTTCGGATTTCCGGATTGGGCTATTTATGAGTTTGACGCTTTTGGGTGATGTTGTTCTTGGGTTGGTTGTTACGCTCATGGCTGATGGGCTTGGAAGACGGAGAGTTCTTGTTGCGGGTGGAGTGTTGATGGCTTTCTCGGGCGTGATTTTCTCTATCTTTGAGAATTTTTGGATTCTTCTTTTGGCGGCTGTTGTTGGGGTTATCAGTGCCAGTGGAAGTGATTTTGGTCCGTTTCGAGCTATTGAGGAATCCATGTTGTCTCACATTACAAGCTCCAAGACTCGAGCTGATGTCTTGGCTTGGTATGTTACCAGTTCAAGCCTCGGCGCTGCAGCAGGGACAGCATTGGCTGGACGATTTGTTGAGACAATGACCGAAAGCAAAGGCTGGAATCTTGTATCGGCGTACCATGCTACCTTTTGGGTATACATCCTGATGGGTGCATTGAACGTCTTGTTCGCCTTTGTCATGAGCAACAAGACCGAGGCGGATCATGATGATTCTTCGGAGGCGTCAGATGAGTTGGCCGAGGGCCTTCTTCGAGACTCTATGGATGAGGACGAAGACGACAGTCGTCGTACATCTAGCGCTTCGAACCCTCCACAGCACGCCAGTCGCTTTTCGCGCGTCTCATCAGGTACCAGATCTGTCATGTACCGCCTTTGGTTCCTTCTTACTATCGATTCCTTGGCCGATGGCATGGTATCAGAATCTTTGACGACGTACTTCCTCGATACCAAGTTCTCGCTGTCCAAGGCTAGACTTGGAGACATCTTCTCAACAGCGCAGGTTCTAGCCACAATATCCACCGTCTTCGCTGGACCTCTGGCTCGCCATTTGGGACTCATCAACACCATGGTCTTTACCCATCTGCCATCTTCAATCTCAGTACTGTTCTTCCCTTTTCCAAGCGGTGTCGTCATCACAGTTATACTTCTGTTCATTCGCATGGGTCTCAACAACATGGACCAAGCACCTCGATCAGCGTTCATTGCTGCGGTGGTCAAGCCAGAGGAGCGCACTGCCGTCATGGGCATCACCTCTACACTTCGAACTTTGGCTATGGCTACTGGACCTTCACTGACTGGTGGCCTTGCTGAGAGTGGGAAGTTTTGGATTGCTTTTGTTGTTGGCGGTGTGTTGCGAATCATGTATGATTTGGGACTGTGGTTCATGTTCATCAACATGAGATTGCATAGCCATGAGGCTCCGGAACATGAGACAGCGGCGAGGGGACAGTCCATTGACGAGCAAGATGTTGAAATGCTTCGACAATCTATCGGGACTGAAAGTTCCGAAGAAGAGGAAGAAGTACATGCTCACGGAAAGTAGTCGATGAATCATTGAAGAAAAGAACAAAATCGAAGTAAGTTGAGGGGCAAACGAGATACTACCACGGATTATTTCGATAGCGCATATATAGGCTTTTAACAATTGCATGAAAGATAGACTGATTTGATTGCTAAGTATCTAGGAACAAGAAATACGAAAATTGGAACCGCTCCCATGATCCGAACTAATCGAGCTCATCCGCTGGCGCGAACTGGCGGTAGTGATAAGTTATGATTCTCAATAATAATGTCCCAAAGCGCCGATAGCTCTCCATTGGGCAACTTATCATCCTCCTTGATGCGCCGAATATCGTGGAAGAAGCCGTCTCCCTCAGTGCGCAAACCTCGTGGTATAGTCTCCATGTCGGGGAAGTTGAAGAACGCTACAATGGAAACTTTGATCTCGTCCCCGCTGATATCAACATCATGAAATGTTGGAAGAAACTCATTCGCCCAGCGATAAAGCGTTGAGCCGCCCATCATAATCGTGCCTTTGTACCCAGGGAAGCGAACCGCCCCGTCGAGATCATAGACACGCAGCCCAGGTCCATTTGTGATGAGTGCAGACAGGAGATTGCCATCAGGATGAAGACCAATTCCTCCGGGAGCGCCAGCATGAGGCGTATACTTGATAGCACGATACCGAACAGTACATCGCTGCACCATGTCTGCATCGATACCAACCGCCATGCTGGTTTTTACCAGTGCGCTATCCAAGGAAGCCTTTAGACAATGCATAGAGTCTCGGATCCGTGAATCTTGCAATGCCTGAAGGCCAGTAAGACCATCCTTGAGATCACCGTCGAACTTGGCGATGTCATCCTCAGAATCTAGGAATGGATGACCTATACCGTGACTCGCGAACCAGCACGACTTTCTCCAAACGACCTTCTTGTCAGTTCCTTCATAAGAGAGAGAATGGTCAAGCTCAGTCAAGTAAGAGCCAAGATCGTTCATGGCTTGTTCGATACGTGCATCTTCTTGGGATGTCCATGGGACAACATATTCTTTGCCAGCCTTAAAGGCGTTTTGTATGTCGGTAGAACTCTCGTCTGTGACAGGCTTGTGAGAATTTGAAAGTGATTGAGCGAAATGAAGTACATACTGTCCTTAGATTGAGGGCTATTGGGTATAACCGGCTCATCGAGACGAAGGCCATGGTTTGGAGTGGTGGCAACCGTTGACATATTTGCTTAGATACTTTACTAAGGGTAGGAACATTGAGTCTAGAGAGAGATTCTGGGGGTGAAGGAGTATTAAGTAAAGTGAGCTGGGCTTCAAGTCACTGAATTTATTTTATGCATGTCTTGTTAAGTCACTCTACCGGTCTACCCTATCCGTGATTGTCTGTCTCACTGCATGTCGATCTGTTTTCGTCCAACGCCACATCATACCGCCCCACGCCCAAAACCTTAAGAAAACACCGATGCAATACTGCATAACTAGTGAGGTCTCACAGACATCTACGCATCAATTGAAGTTATTGAACCTTCGGGATCGACATCGGGCGTTGCCGAAGCGGCTGTAACCCCGTCCCTACCGCGCCTCGGCAATCTCACCCAGCACGACATCGATGTTGTCCATCGAAAGCGATCGTATATGCAGCTCGCGACCCACAAACAACTTTGCTAGCCTGGGACAGCGTGTAGACAACTCCGCTTCCAGTTGCTCTTTCGTGGCTGCCTGTGCGTTGTCCGGTGTTCCGTATTGCAGCAGCCAGATTTGTTTGTCTGGGGCGGTCAGTGTCAACATCACGATATCTCGAAATTCAAGTCCAGACTTACCACTTCGGAGACTCATTTCCCACTCCCAACGATGAATATCGTCCATATTCGAAAAGCGATGCCAATCGCCTGGCGCTGCCAAGATGATTATTTGAGAAACTGACAAGAATGTCTGAGATATTCTCTTGGTGACTTCCCCAGCTTCGGTACTTCTGGTCATTTGATGCTGGTCAAGCCAGACACGGCGTGTTTTCTTCTCAATCATCTCAGCTACTAGACGTGCCATAACTCTGCCTCTTTCGTAGAGATCTGGTGATAGCCATCTGTAAAAGATGATATAATCGTATTCATACGCCTCTTTTACTTCCACGCCTGCATTTTATCTGTCAGTTAAGCGGTTTGGCTTAAAGAGGATCACAACTTACTTGAATAATGTTTGCTGGAGGGGATGTGGGCCTCCACGACCGACGTTGGCATAACACTCAGCATGATGAAAATTACCTATCTGAAGGTATCGTGACAGCAGGGTTCAAGGTAGTGCGTTCTTTATAAAGTTTGTCAAAGAAGCACTTCACGGGAAGGATTCACTTCAACAGCGGTGTGCAGTGTTTGTGATATCGTGTCTTGTGTTTTTGTGATTCGAAACACCTGATCGAGTCGGTCTGGATCACGTTGTGCAATTTACAGGGTCTTTATCCAGAGACAACACATGCATTAATAATAACTGAGGCCAATTGAATAGCTAGCTAGCTTGTACACAGGAAATTCAGGTAGTCAGGTCATATTGCATAAACCTTCCCAAGGCCGGCAAATCAAGGCGAAATATCTTGCGTGACATCACCGTGCTATCCCCTCGCTCTATTGGTCTCTTCAGCCCGGCACTCCGCAAGCTGCGCACGATCAGTTGCTGTTTCGAGTCTGTCGATGTCTTACTTGTGCGCCATAAGCAGCCACCTTCAGCTGGAGCGGGTAAGGCCGCGGGGTTGAACCGCTGGTTGCAGCTCTACACGGTTTCGGGTATAGCGTTGTACACAAGATCGGCAATTCAATTTGGTTTGAAGATCTATGCAAGATCTACGTGGGGATTCGGAGGGTTCAATACATATCTATTGGAGGATATGTTAGGTACGAGAGATCTCTATTGTGAATAGCAGATCGAGGTATAGATCGCCAACCAGAACCAAAGCTTATCTTGCGTCCTGCGAGATCACTTATCGTATGTGAAGTTTCTGTATCGGGAAGGCAACGGATAGTGCTAATGGTGATTAATCGTGAACGGTGAGCCTTTCCAAAACAGTGACCGGGACTTTTCTCTAGCTCCAGTAGCATCGTAGAGTCAAATGGGGAAATAAGAAAGCCGAGATAGTTTAAACTAAGGATAGCTTCGGCGTAACTTCCTCTTGAAGCGGATGACAGGCCCAGTCCAATATAGTACTCCCTAGCTGAGACCTAATGAGATTGCAATTTCCCTTTATTGAAGGCGCGGTTTGGCTATGAAACAAGGCCAAGTCCAAGAAGAGATGGAACTCCATGAAATAACGTTTTCCCCACCTCCGATCAAATGCCTATCTTTTCTCTACCAGGCTTCCCACATCACGTCTCATATTCATTACTCACCATGTATGGTCTGACTTCATGACTCTCCTTAAAGCTCTCTCTGCTACATTGGCCTTTCCTGAGGTCTGTTCAACCATATCAGCGCCTTGGTCTTCTCTAAGTCTCAAACGGAGGCTGCAGCAACTTTAAAAACCATGTATGGATATGTTTTATTAGCCATGCTGCAGACGGCACGGCACGCTCATGCTTGCTCCGCTAAACGGGACTTGAGAGACCAATCTGATACATCTCTCTTCTTAAATACGGAGTTACCGAAGTACTTCATCATCAGCAAGATCTAGAGGAAGTGGCAACACGTCTATGTCGATGGAATTTAGGGTCGATGCGCATTCAATATCGCTGGCGGTGACTTGATTGGTATCAATGCTATTCATGGCGATAATGCCAAGAGGATCAACGTTTACTAGATGCATTGCTCCATTGTTGATGATAGTAGAGATAGGACTAATCAGGATGCTGGCCTCGTCAAGGTATTGGCTGAGTTCTAGGTTGAATTAAGCTGCATAATTTAGCATGGCGAGCAAAATGCTGGGTGCTTTTGTTTATATATGCATAGTGCCGCCAGAAAAAGGACTTATGATATGCCATGTCTGGTCGTCTGGTCGACCTGTCGCTCGAAAAGAGGAAGACAATGTTTGGGTTAGGTGTTGGCGGAGGTCCGAAATCCCAAGCAAATGCCGTCTCCCAAAATAAATCAGGGCTAGCTTCCGGCTTATGCAGGTTATACTTCCCGTGCACATCTCTCCCCTTCTCAGCTAGTTTATCGTAGCACCCCTCCAGACCTTTATTGCTCCGTTCTGTGTAATTTATCCAAAAGTTAATTACCCTTGCCCAAAACTAAGAGATGCTGCCCGACGCAACACTAGCCGTGATGTGTTTTGCGGTGCCATTACGAGACATTGCAAATGTAGGAATCTCTCACGTGCGAAGAAGAGCGAATATTATCAGTCTAATAAGAAAAAGGCCAAGCTTTCCCAGCCGCGTGGATCAGTGGATCAATCCATCGCCCACAAGGGAATCTACACGCGTGCTCTTTTTCCTCTTCAAGCATCAATGTCCTCTAGCAGACAAGCTAGGAACAAACTCGTACGAGCGCAATCAGCTTAGGTAATTGTTGACGCCGACACTGACGCGGCAGTTGAGCAAAGATTAATGATCAGACCAAGGCATTGGTTGCTTAGAGTTGGCGCTACAGAAGCTTAGTCTCTCGGGATGACGACTCCTGTTTGTGCTCGGGCCGTCTCAGGTCTCGGATTCTCCCACATCCCACATCTTCGGCTCGGACCCGAAATCGATCGGTCAATCAATACGGGCTTGCAAGAGTTGCAGTTGGGATATGGCAAGTAAAGCAGATCGCCAAGATCAATTGATATCGGGAGTTTTACAACAAACTTAAATCTATGAACCTCATTAGGGGCATCTTACCCCGGGTCTTTTTAAAACACTATACTCCCGCTTTACCCGCATCTTGCTTTTCAGACAGGCTAACAAGTTAGATAATTGCTTTTAGATTTGGAGGAAAAAAGAAAAGGCGCCACGAAATTAATGGCCCTGTTGGCCACGGACTCGCCTACGTGCGCTGTCCACGAAACCTGCTACCATGCCCCTCTTTAAACTCCCCTTACCTGCAAGCCTAACTCATCTGGGCATCGTGAAGTTTTGGTCTTTATTCGAAAATTCCATGGGATGACGCATTGATGCTTGACTCTGCATGCTCTTAAACAGGCGATGAGCCGTGATGGATGTTCATCCCCAGAACGAGCATCACGACTATCAACAATTGTTACAGTGGGTATTGCCACTTTATTTACAATGAAACGACATATCATTACTATAGCGTCTCTTGTGGCGTTCGGTTATGGCGCGGATGTGGACAATTCTAAGCTTGATCCGTTGCAATTCAAGAAGGATGGCACTTTTCAGATTGCCATCTTCTCTGATATGCATTTTGGACAATGTGAGTTTTCTCAATTGGCCACCGCTGATAGACGGCTGACATGTGGAAAGATGAATCATCAACAGGTCCTGAGCAGGATCGTCACTCAGTCGAGGTTATCAGCAAAGTGCTGGACTACGATAGGCCAGACCTGGTAGTCCTTAACGGCGACCTCATCAACGGTGATTCAACATGGAAGCATAACAGTACGCATTATGTCGATATGATTGTTGAGCCCATGGTAAACCGCAGTCTTACCTGGGCTTCCACCTATGGAAATCACGACCACAACTACAATATCGCTGGCGACGGAATTCTCGAGCGCGAGCAAATGTTCCCTGGAGCCCGTACTCAGAAAATGGTCAACACGACAAAATCCGGTACAACTAACTACTATTTGCCCGTCTATGCTTCCGACTGCAAGAAGACTTCCGATTGCAGCCCTCAGCTTATCCTATGGTTCTTCGACAGTCGTGGCGGAAACTATTATCAGGGAAGCTGGCAGGAGAATTGGGTTGATCAGAGCGTTGTGGACTGGTTCAATGAGACCAACACGGACATTACGGACAAGTACAACAAAACCATTCCTTCACTCGCTTTTGTCCACGTACCTCCCAACGCGACAGTCGCTCTTCAGACCGAGCTTGGTATCCGCAAGAATTATCAGCCAGGCATCAACGATGATCCTCCAGTCCCCCAACAGGGTTACGGATGGTGTGCAGACGGAACCCCTACTTACGACTGCCCATATGGCGGCCAAGATATTCCTTTTATGGAAGCGTTGGTTACCATTCCTGGAATCATCGGCCTGTTCTACGGTCACGACCACGGAAACACATGGTGCTACCGCTGGGACAAGAAGCTAGATGGAATGGACATCGAAGGCAACGGCATTCACCTCTGCTACGGACAGCACTCAGGCTACGGTGGTTACGGGGATTGGATCCGAGGTGCACGAGAAATTGTCGTTACAGAGGACATGTTGGAGAAAAACGAGGTCCAAACATACATCCGCCTCGAAGATGGTGACGCAGTGGGTAACGTTACGCTGAACTCCACGTTCAACGACAACTATTACCCTGCCACACCAAATACCATGACTTATATGTCGGATGATGCGGATGATGAAAGTGGTGCATTTGATCTTCCAAGCAGTTTAGAGTTTGTTTTAGGAGGATCGTTGGCGGCAATGGTTTGGTTGATGCTTTGAGAATGTTGTTTATACGATTCATGATTATCTGAGATACCCATGCTCTAGTTTTATTATGTAAATATACCATATGTTGATTTATAGCCAATACACACCGTTTATACATGCCACGAAGCTATTGGTTGTGAACCGTGAATTTCAGGCGCAACTATCGCTTCACCAAAATTTCACTTATATTCTTTCTCCCACCGTTTCTCAGCGTTGGAACTCAGTATGCTCTTCTTATGTCAGACGGTAGGTACACAAAGCTCGATCCCGAAGCGTACGAGAAAGCGCTACGACTTGTCAAGTCCGAGTTTGAAGAAGTTGTCATTGTAGCTGCTCATGTGTATTATCTGAAAAGTCGCGCAGAGGAGAGTTTGGAGCTTTCTTATAGGACATGGAGGAGCTTCCTTACGCGATTACAAGGATGAAAAGCTAAGGTCTGTGGACTTTGTATGGGTTCTATCACTCTGAGGTATTTGATCCGCTACGCTATCTGCATGATTGGAACTCCTGTGTGTCAGCTCTCAAATAGTTCCATAATTTGTGTTCTCTTCGGCCTGGAACTGATCATCTCTTTGACCCCCCTTCATATGCCGACCCCGACCAAATCGAAGCTGCAACTCCTCAGGACGGTCTAACGCTGTTGAAGTTGATGTATTACCGTCGATAGCCTCAATCCAACCAATTTGCCCCGTAGGAACCCACGTTCTGATACCCGCCGAAGTATTCTCTAGTCCAGGCTCACCAGTCTGCCCAGGGCGGTCCGAATTGAGACCCAAAGTAAGTACTTCAGTAATATTCTCCCAGGCATCACTCGTTCTTCGATGCCATACCACCCAGACGGAATGACCCAGCGCAATCATAGTATGGGTCAAAAGAACAACAATGCAAAGAAAGTCAAACCGGCTCTCGGCGGACATGGCATACCCATGCAGTTCCATTTGCATATGGAGCTTGGCGTTTTTGGTCGAGGTTCCTGATTCGGGGGTGTTCTTTGGGCCACCAAGTCGGACTAGAGTTGTTGCGGATGACTTGTTCCATGGCTCTGAGACAAGAGGCTCGAATGTGGAACTATAGTTCGTGGTGAGCCAGCTTGATGATCGTGAAAGGCCGTCAGCGACGATGATGGCCAAAGCAAACTCCCTCATCAAGTTCGAGTCCATATCGCCCAGTGGGCGATCAGAAGCGACTTCTAGTATACTCTCGATCGTTCTCTGCTTTCTGGTCCCATTGGTCTGACCAGTCCCTGGTAGTTCAACGTTCAACGCGCTCGGCCACCCGGCAGTGATGTTGATACGTCTCCATGTCCCATCATTCGGCGGCTTAAAGCGCGCCCAACCATACGCCTCGACATCAACCTTACTATCCACTGTGGAACGAGGCTGATCAGAGCTGAAATCATACTTGACGCTAAGAGGGTTCTCTGTAATTTTCGTCTTTCCTTTCGCCCATCTCCCGTCAATCGAACACCCCTGCAGAATCCACCTTCCCATATTTTCACTGTCGGGGCTAAGGAGTAGCACTCCTACAGAACTCGCTTGGTTAGGGATTGGTTGTAGGTCAACTGGCTCTACCAAGATCTTTGTGCTTGCTGGAGTGTTCATCGTGGCCATCACAATGCTGGTGACATCTTGTAGTTGAAACCAGATATCGGCGTAATTAAGCCTGTTGTCCCTCGCCTGAAGACCGTGCTCTGGAAGCATAGGAAATCTGGCTTCGACATATGTAGTATTTCTATCAACCGGCACTGTGATATCACAAAGGACTCTTGCAGCGGGAAGTTCAGTCCTAACGCTGGCCGTGCGGCTCGAGGCGTAGCGAAGGAGTTTGGGGTTTGGGTACATTGCTGGTTTGGCAATAGATACTAGGTAGTTGAGTGCTGCTACGCAGAGACTTACTGAAGCGGCATGCATCATGGCTGAAGGGACGTGGGCTGTATAGGCCCAAGTTTCAACAATGTATGTCTCTGATCCGCTAGCTCGAGCATGGACGGTCTTGTAAAGATCGCTATCGGCAATCTGCAAAGATATCAGTCCGTTCTGACTACTCCCTCTTCTGTTGGAGAAGGTCTCGTGTATGGATTGGTACCCACTCGCAAGACAACGAGAGTTATTTAACCAGTTCGATCCACTACAGTTGACGGCCGGTACGCCGAGGTAGTTGAGCCACATCTCTTCTTTCGTTCCTAAAACTATAAGCTGATGCAATCATACTCTTCCGGGACTGATTGCCGTTCAGATAGAAGTTAACGCCTCCAGCTTTCCATTCAAGCTCTCGGGGAATCATCAACACGGCAGTCGTCGGGCCAGCAAGAACGGCCAAAAGGCCAGAGAGGATCAACAGTCCGAAGATGCTGGCCTTTCGAAGATGCTGGCCTTTCGAAGATGATCGGCTCCTTTATATCCAACAGATCCCCAGAATTCAGAGGGCCAGAAGAAACTAGGATTTGTTAACAACGTAGCTAATTTAACACTATTTACCCATCCTACCTGAGAGACGTGAACTTGAACCCAGCGCCCAGCAAGCCGAGAGGCAGCCCCGGCCCGAAGACAAGCTCGGATCGCAGGACATGAAATATGACAGGTGAAAGGCTTGCCACAACCAGTAGTTCCTGTATTTTGGCCACGATCTGCAAAGTACCAAGTTTTATGCTGTCTCGATTCTGGGAACCTTGAAGCTCACCGCCGATAAAGTAGCCTAACAAATTAATAATGATGAGAATCAAAGACACGAAGGATGGCAATATGTGTACTCCGCATCGAGCTAGGGCGACCCGCCTAGAGATGGTGAACAGTTTCTTGGGCCGTTCGGAGCCTTTGGTAACTGTGGTGATACCAAGACCAACGGCGCGTAGAAGAGTTTCGCATCTGTCGACAATGCGGCGGTATGCAACTCCAGGGAAGGCCCATATGGCTCTGAGAGCGGATATCAGGTACCCCCCGAGCTTCGCTGTGAATTTGTTCATTTTGGTGATGTTGAGAGATGCAAATACAAATCATGTTGAGGGTTGAAATAGGCTGCGAGATGAGAATGAGGCTGTGAATGAGTCGGTGTGCTTTAGAGATAGCTGAGTAGGCTGTACACCCTTTGAACAACCACTTATAACTGTCGGAATCAGCCACTGGCAGTATTGTCTCAGAAGGGAGCATCTTATCCGAAGGAACGTAAAGCTGTCTTTCCGTTGTTTATAGCCTCCCATGGTCACGCAGGCAGTCTTACTATCCTAATCTACCCGTATAACACAAGTTGAATGACAACCTTGGTGTTGATCAGAAGCTAGAGGTCACTATCCAATAATCTTATCAGGAAATCAGTGGTAAGACGGCACAGCCCAGCTCGCACAATCGACCTATTGGGGTTTAGCGTCTCCTTGTTGGCGGCGCTGTCAGACAGCGTCGATCTCGAGCAATGATCCCGATTGGGAATAACCTCTTTTCAGCGCTGCAGTTGGTGATGGAACAGGGTGTAATGGACTGTCGCTGTGTTCGAGATAAAAGGTCGAGAATCCTCTCTATAAAGACCGCTGTTTGTATCTTCATCATCTAAACTCCAAACAATTCACAATCCCTTCAGAAACAATGTACTCCGATGAAAAGAACCCCCAACAGCATCAATTGCTTGTTGAACTACCAGGCGATATGCACCATCGTGACAGCTATGACCACCAAGGAGCTCCTCCATCCTACGAACAACTCATGCCAGCATCTTCTTCACAAACCTCCATGACTTCAACTCGTCCTATCCTCCTTCCGGCATCATCAATCACTGGTGGTCTGGAAGCCACCCCTCCATTCATCAGGGCATATCCTCCCATCCTTGGCTCATACGGAGTATCCTCCTCCGAGTTCATGACCATCGTGGATTCTCTCAACATTGCCCACGCTGAGCCCGCACCTCTCAAAGCAATGCAGCTGGCCAGTAATGGTGTAGGCTTTGTGCCAGACCCTATTTGCCAAAGCGTTTCTTTAGGTCTTGGACTTGCAGCGGGCACCGCTACAGCCGCGTCTGCAATTATCAGATCAAAGCTTGTGCTAGACAGGGCCAATCAGGATGTCTTTGAGCCCAAGGGTTTGAAGATGGAGATCGTGAAGGATACGAAGGTCATGCAACGACTCGGCGCTACAGCTAAGAGCCTCGATCCGCTTCAAAGACTGCAAGAGCTCAGTCCCTACGTTGAACCGTTATCTTTCGATGTCGAGCCTCCAACTAGACACAGCAATGTGGTAGATCGCATCAGCGCAAAGCAAGCGTCCATGAAACAAGCCAAGAAAGCGAAAAGGAAGCAGAAGGAGGAGGACAAGCGACTCCACAAGCGCGAGAAGGCTGCTACGAAGTACAGCTACCCAATTGCATCCATCGAAGAGCGATATGACTCTGATACGGAAGATCGTCTGCAGCTCGGCGCCAAGATCGTTGGTTTGGAGTATAAGATCTTGGAAATCAATGCCAAGGCTGATGCAAAGCTCGAACATGCGAGTGGTAAGAAGGCGGGGGAGGTTGAGAAAAGACGGATGAAGGATATAGAGGAGGTGGAGAAAAATCGGGCAAAGTTGGTCGAGAAGCACGACAAGGCTATGGCTAAATTGGAGAAGAAGTCTGAGAAGAGAGAAGAGAAGGATGGGAAGAAGGTGTCTAAGCTGGAATGGCTCATGATTTACAGCATTTAACAATTTGTAGTAACTGGGTAGATATCATATAGACGGCGTTAATTCATTAAGCATTAGTTATCCTTGAAGGCCTCAACTCCCTTCTCCGTCCAATCTCAAACCCATGTTGTCCAGCAATAACATCATTCATAACCTGCTCAGCCAACTTCTCTTCAGCGCTTCCCGCTTGCAAGTTCATACTTGCAATCTGGAGAGGAAATATGAACAGCAGTGGCTCAGTTCCTGTAGATTCATCACCGACGCATGATATGGCTAATTGGCATATCTCGATTGCTATGCATGTCCGTATTGCTTGTTGGTCTTCAAAGACTGTCGGTATCTCTGCGACGAGGGGGACTTTGAGAAGTGTGCAGAGGTTGACCATGCAAAGAATGATGGCTCTTTGTAACGCGAGTAGCGCTTTGTCTCTGACTGAGTGCGTTACTTCACTGTCTGTTAGTGAACCAGAGAGGGGACGCGGATGGTGATAGAACTGGCCCCAGTCTTCAAGATTCGATAAAGTCATTTCCACACGTTGTCGCAGATCGTCTTTGAAGTCACCATCGACTTCCCCTCTTTCTACACGATCCATGTCGTGTAGGTGACCTGGAACGTGGGCAAAGATGTCGTGAATAGTGTCACTGGCTGTCTTTGGTATACTCTCCGGCCACGGGATAGTTTGCCACTCAGGTAAAGCAAGGTAGCAGTGACGACGTTTTATCAGTGCGCACACAATCTACCTGAAGTCAGTAAGATCCTCACAGGGAAGGAACCGGACGTACAATCTCAAAGCGACACTGTCGTAGAAGCTCTCGGTCCAAAGCTGTCTGATGCCTCCAGGGCCCTCTCAGTTTAACCTATATACTATCGTTCAGCACCCAGCCCTACATTGGAAGGCAAAGAGCATCTTACCAGTTCCGAGATCCCCTCATAGTGCCTTAACCACCCACTCTTATCGGTAAAAGCAATAGTCTCAAACATACACAAACAAAGCACACTAACCAACGTCTCCCACTCCAAAATAGTAGTGTCACTCGACAAGTCTTCGTGGACTTTCTTCAACGCTTTCCCATACTCTCTCGTTCCCAAGTCAAAGATCCGCTTATGAGAGTTGGTTTTGCCAAAGTACACGGCTGCTAGTGCTCGCACTGCGAGAGATCGCGTGGAGGTGGGAAGAGATTCAAGATTGGTCATCAAGGGTTGGACTTCCACCATCTTGGATAGGAGATGGGTGTGTATTATATCATTTTCGTTGATCAAGAGTCGACTTGGAAGTGGGAGTTCTTGTTGAGGTGGGTTTGAAGGCCGATGAACCAGTTGAAGTTCATGCTGGTTACATCTTACAGGAGACTTGTCCTTGCGAAACCTCGCAGTTTCATCAACGAATTCTTCGTAAATGACATATCCTTCACACGCCAAGCCAGCTTTTTCACACCGCTGACAGTGTGGTTTGCCATTATCTATAGACAGTCAGCCACGAGTCTCAAGAATGGTAGCCTGTGTAAATACCGCATTTGACTCGCCTGCGCTTGCACGTCTTACAAGCTTTACTTCGTCCACCACGATTAACCATGTTCGCGTCTCCAGATGTCGTCGGTTGAATGTGTAAGGACCGTCGGATGCGGAGCAAGACACATGTCAGATAATTGCCAAGCTATAGCTTGCGCCACACTTTCGTCGTCATCCGACAAATACGAGAATGCTCCTTCAGGAAGGCTGCTAGGTCGACAGTCAGCCCTGAAGTCTGGACCCTTTGAAAGCTTGAAGGAATGAGCTGCGTCTTCCGGAGTTCGTGAAATGGATCTTGGCAATGGGTATGGTTAAGCGATGCTTACTATGGGGAGGTTCCGAGCAAAGGATCGGGACCCCTACTTGATCACGCGACAGTCGGTGTGATCAAAAGTTCAACCGTCTTACTATGCAGTAGTTCCATCAAGCAATGCAATAAGCGACAAGTTAGAGACAAACGGACTGTCAATCTCCAAGGTCAATCTCAAGTCCAGCCGAGATACCAGTCTTATCTTATCAAAGAGCTCTTATCTCTTATCTCAGCCCTATCTCCAGGTATCACTCCAACAGCGGCCGCCCCCTTTCGCGTACTGACAGCCCTGTTCATGCCCCGTAAGTTATTTACGCTTTTACCAATCAAGCACAGCTGCCAAGGTGATCCCTGGTCTCTTCGGAATCGACCCTCAAAGCTAAAGGTAGAAGGTCGTCGCCAAGAACCATCTGGAAATTAATTCTTAACTGAGAGTCCAGCGGGGCTCCGACAAAGGGCCCTTCCGGCGTTTCATAGAAGATCTCAGGGGTTTGGGTCATGAAGATCTGTCAATTGTGTTCATTTCATTGAATGCCCTTCTCTATACGTATTCTACCGTGGTTCCCACAAACTCCATATCCCAAAAAGGTGGGAGGGTATACACTTGATCTCTTTCAGTATATGTAATGTGAATGTGCTATGCCTATATGTAATACACTCCTTTTGCCAAAATTAATGTGATGCCACTCTATTACCAATTACATTGTTCGTGTCTCGTCATGATGAATGCTGTTTGATGCTTTGTCGGTAATCCGATGTCGCGTTTTGGCAGAAATAGTGGTCCATCACCAACTCCTCTGCCTTGATGTCCAGCCACCCGGGTGCAGAGTCGCCAATGCCGAAGCTCAGCCAAATTTCGTCGTCCAGGAAGCCGTGACTGCGCTGCGCTGGCTGGTCGCCGTGGTACACCATGCTTCCGGTCCAGATGTACTTGCTGTTGGTCTCACCATGGTAGGTGAGCTTCTTGCTGATGCTCATCATGTTGAAGGGCGCAATGGGCGAGTAAACGACTATTCGGTGGTCGTACCATGTGTTTGTGTATTGAGGAGGGTCGTAGCGCATCTGTACCATGCCCATAATGACTGTGTTGTTCGCCGCAGGCTCGCACGTTCCGCGATTGCACAGAGTCAGACTCAGCATGGGCGTCGATTGATGGACTCGCTTGTCGGTGAGCATAACATCGTTCATGCAGGTGGCGCTGCTGGAGTGCCATGTCTCGCCCTCATTATCGGGAGGGAAAGGCTCGTCTACAGCGGACTCGGCGTCGGCTTCCATGTCTTCAACAGGCGAGTCGGACGAGTTGAAGCGGTACAGCTGGCTAGGTTCAACCATAAACATCATCTCGTCATCATCGTCGCTGAAGGGATTGTAGACAGGAGCCCAGTTCTTCTCGCGTTGGTATCGAGCAGCGGACTCCTCGCCCTCGGGGGGCTCGCGTCGGAGAAGGATGGGTTTGTCGAATTCGATGGGTGGGATTCCCTTGGCGTGCTTGCCCATTTGCTTGACAAGCTCAGGGACAGCAGCGCGGGCGTCGACGATGTACATGCCCTCGCAGAGGTTCTCGTCGTTGACCTGATGGGTGAAGATAAGCATCGGTGTGCCGTTCTTCCTCCAGAAGAGCTTCATGTCTTCGGGACCAATGTATTTATCCATGTCGGGCTGGTGCTTGCAGTGATGCTCGGGGCCTTGCTCTTCTGTGAAGTCCTCCACGAGCATCTTGTGCCAATCGTTGTCTGCAGTGAGCTCGGGCCGGCCGAACGCATCCCAGGTAAGGCTAACGAAGGTGGCGACTTGCTGGGCGCGTCTGTACTTCTTGCCCTTGATATCTTGGTCGACGTGAGGAGCGCGGGCGATGACGAGGAAGTCATGCTTGCTACCCTTGGGCAGTTCAAGGAGGGTAGGATTCATAATCTTCTGGCCCGTCTTCTTGACATTGATGGTGTTGTAGAAGCCCAGGTTATTCCGCCTGCTCGTGAGGAGGCGATAATCGTTGGTTCGGGAGAGTAGAGGATCGAAGCCGGTGTTCTTGGGCTTGCCACCCCAGAAGAGACTGTCGTACATCGTAAACGTGACAATCATGCCGACCATCATGGCGGTTAATGTTACGTAGAGCATGATGCGCCTCGGGTGAGGATGCGGAATCTTTTGAGCAAAGCGCATGCTCATGTTGCGCATGCCGTCGGGCAGACGCAAGTTGGAGATGCGCATCTTGAAGATCTGTTGATCGCTTCGGCGGGGAAAGATAGTCGAAGTCGCGGTAGTTAGAGGAGGGTCGAGAACCTCACATCGAGGGACAGGAAGAGGACGTGTCTCGTTTTCGCTGGGCCACGATCTGGCTGCTCGAGTGGATTGAAGTTGGCAATGACGAGCAAAGAAAAGAAAATGGCGGAGGAGCCAAAAAGAAAAGAAAGCCAACGGTTAAAGAGCGGATAGGAAGCAAGGAAAGAACCTAAGGATTGGAAGGAAGGAAGCGTTAAGTTGCAGCAGAGTTGGATCCCGACTCCCCCTAATCACGATCCATGAATTGATTGTCCTAACTTTTTTTTAAGGGGTGGGGGGAGGAGCCGCCCTCAGAGTCAGGCTTCTGTCAGGCAAATGGTCAGGGCCTTTCTCGCCAAAAGGTTCTAGCCCAGGCCCAAGGGCCAGTTACTGTTTTCTAGTGGGTGTCGCCAAATTTAGTTGGTCAATGCACTCTGTTGAAGCTGGCCAACTGCGCCACAATTGATCTATGACCCCACCTGTGCTCTAAAAACTGCCTCTGACACTGCCTAACTGTAATGCAAACGGCAGTGGCTGGCATTTACCGGCTTAGCTTGGCTTCCAATCAAGTCCTGAAACCACTGATCTCATGAGTTGTTTATTTTCAGTGATCAGCAACTTTTAGTGAATCTGCTAGTTTGCACGTGGGGCCATTGTCAGTTCCTGATTGTTGTGCTTCCAAATCCCAATTACGGATCCAAAAATCCCATCCTGCCAAGGTTATCGAGTGGCACAGCAGGTTTCCAGACTGCGGAGAACCTGACAGTGCATGACTCCCCTAAAAGCTGACGCCAGCACTGCGGTCGCATCGCCAAGTCTGCAACCGACACAAAAACATCAGTGGAGAATGGATTCAAGATGGGACGGGATGAACAGACGATTTGCCAAGCGATATCTATCCACCAAATCAGCCCTACAATGAACTCTATGCACAGAGTACTGAATGGTGATTTAAAAAGGACCTGTACCATTAATGCCAATTGGTTTGCATTTGTATCCAGATTATCACACCACCGTGTCGCGTTGATGTTCCGGCGGTGCACATCTTACACCTCTAATTGCCTGGCTACCTAAGCAGAAGCCTAATAGACGAAAACGGATACTGTATGGGTATTATCGTAAGATACTACTCAAATATGTAAGTAGCTATGATTACCTGCCCCGACGGAGGTGTGGGATGTTGTACCGCCGGTGCATCAGATTGGACAGGCAGACTGTTGAACACGTCAAGTTAGCATAAATATTGCATCCTTATTTCCACCCACACCCTCTTTGAGGGTTATAATCGCGCCCGAATATGCCGCGTAAGCCTCTCAACAAATGAACAAGAGACCTTCAGTAAGTTCCGTCAAATATGAACTGTGTTGTGTTGGCTTCCACGCGCTTTCAACAACTATGGTACTGTATTACCCTACACTACACCATTGGGATGACGACATAAAAACGGGCGCGGGCAAGCCACAAAATGGACAGAAACTCAAGTGCTCCGCAATTGAATCAGACAATGACAAAGTCGCACTATACTCAACAATTGGCACAAATGTCATTTATCTGGATCAAAAGCTCCCAAACTGTAAAGCGCATGTGCTAACGTTACTCGACCTGCAACGCGATGCCGATGGTGGGTACAAAATGCAACGGCTATAACAAATGACTGGCTGGCTGGCTGGCTATGAAGGGATGAAGCAACCCCTACTCACTCTTGGGCGGCCCTAGCAGAGCAATCACGATCATCGATCTGCAATTAGCTGTCCATCAAAAAGCTTATTCACTTTTGTTTTACCGGTCGCGCGAAAGCATCACAATCTACTATTGTAGTCTGTCCACTCAAGGCCACCATGTCTCACATGTAGGGCCAAGCCAAAGTCAGCTGTTGCTTACGCCTTGCCGCCAACACACAACATGTCTTTGACTTCTCCGCACCAAAGCTGACTGCTTACGCTGTGTCTCCCAAATATCATCAAAAGTAAACAGCATCAACATCATGTGTGAAGGCTTACTCGGCGTCGAGTCTTGGTCCATGTCCATCTTGGCGCCGTTGCGCAAAGAACAAGTACCACTGGAAACAAACGACTGGCTTGAACTTTTCCTAGAGCAGATTGAAGGTGGTGATGCTGCTCTCAGTAGTCCGAAACTGTTCTGCATCGCCAACAACTCCTTCGACGCGTTTCATCGACTATATAGGCCTTCCATCAATGCGCACAACGAGGCCCTGGTACAACTCGGCCAGGCTTTGAAGAAGCCTAACAGCCCCGATGAAGAATCTCCGTTGGAAAGGCTGCCATCAGAGTTGATTAGAAACATCTATCTGTATCTGGAACCTGTCGATGTCATTGCTGTTGGGCTTTGCAGCCAAACACTTTGGATTCGAGCAGTGACCACTATCCACCACGATCGCCGTTCGTATTCATGGGTGGACACACCAATCTTTCTTACGGGTTTTCGAAAGACGACTCTTCCACCAGCAATCTACAGGCTGTACAATGAAGTCAAGGATCAATCAATGGAAGAACACAGCGTTCACTGCGACATGATGAATCAGAGAAATCCTTGTATGCACCATGAATCAACGGGGTCGTGGTCTGCGTGGAGAAAAAGCGCGACACGTAGCTACTCTTCCTTGACACCCTCAGAGTTTGAATGTCCTCGAAGAGAAGAGACCATTCGTCTCTTATCATCAAGTGGAATCCCTGAAATGCTACACGACCTGCTGAAGTCATGCTTGGCCCTTCATGACTTGGATTTTGAAGGGCAATGGTATCTTCGCAACTTGACTACCAAGCAATACATACGGATGGAACTCGTCAACGATCTAACGATCTCTGAGTTAACCACTGTTTCGCTGACAGGAAATCACTGGCTTACTCTGGATATCTTGCTAATGTGGCTCATCAACTGGCAAGAGAGAGACGAACCCCTAAAAGCAGTACCTACAGGAAGGCCAAGCGATACGGTAAAGGCTGTCTTTAAAAATGGGTCTAGAATCAGTGAATCCACGATTGCACATATGCGTGCGTATTTTATGGATATGTACAATGGCAAGTGGGCAGGTCACTGTTTGGATGTTGTGAAGCGCGTACAGTCCCGAATGGAAAGCGGCTGGACTGACATTACGGGTGAGATTGAAGATAGCTCTCAAAGGTGGTTTGCTGGGATATATATGGAAGCATACCATGTGAACTATGCGGACCATAAGAAGCATTGGGATCGGTTTGCGCAAGAACAAATGGGAAAGTAGCATACATCACATCTGATCATGTCACAATACGCGGGCTCGTCATGGCATACATCTCAGTCGGTTTGCTCTTGTTGCTCCTGATCGTGGTTATAAGTCGCCCTGATACTGCCAACTTGACTGTCACTACTCAAAACAAGAAGAAGCTCTGTAGGATCGATTGACTGTCAGGTAGGTGTCAGAACACTTGTCCTCTAAGGCTTAGGCTACAGAAATAAAAAAACCTAATTGCTGACCTAAGTTTGCATAAGGTTACGATATGCTCTCCGGGGCCAATTCTTCTCCCCGAGGACTGTTACAACATCATGCAGTAGCGTGTCAATGCGTTAGTGAAAGAATTGGCGATGGCACTAAACCACACCCAATTCTCAATCGATGATGGCCCGGTTTTTAAGCCTACAGATAGGGAATAAGGTGTGACACAATCAGTGGACCAGAAAAGGCTTCGCTTTCTCGGCATTCAAGTGTCTAGCAAGTAAAAGAGATTAAGTATGATGCAGAGGAGACAGAGCCTCAAGATCTACCAACCAAACATGAAACATATGACTCGCTACTCTCTGGGCATTCGTCAAAGAACGAAGAGACAATACGCGTTCTCTTAGATCGAGATGATATGAGAAAAAAAGGAATATCTTGTTGCTGTTTTCTTGATTTGGAGCCGCCAAGTCCACACGCTCGGATAATGCGGCCTCGGCTGACGCGCCACGCCAACGTGCTGATTATGGAGCCTCAAATCTCCGGGGCCAATCAGAGAGAAACATATCGACAAACTGCAAGGAACAAACGCAGGCCAGACAGGTTTAGTCGTGGATCATTTTATGCTTGTGACGTCAAAGACACGGCTATCAACATGGGACTTTCTTCAACATCGACACTAATGATCTCATAGGGGAAATAAAAAAGTAAATAGACTGCCGAGATATAATAGGTAGCTGTGTAGATGGTCAATTGAGTTTACTCTCCAGACTCGTCTCTTTGTGCATTCCCATTAACTCACAATGCCTCGTCAAACTTCATCTCTGAGCAAGGCTCTTGTGAGCTTGCTGCCATTGGCTTCTGCAGCTTCTCTCAACTCCGACTACAGCTTCAACCCTCTTCATCACCTTACCGGAATCGCACCTTACTTCGAGTCCCAAGATCCTCCCGTTTCCCCCGATGCGCCCCAGGGCTGCACTGCTGAGCGCGCTGCTTACTTGGTGCGACATGCTGCCATCTACGCGAACGACTTCGACTTCGAGGAGTACATTGAGCCATTCATTGAGAAGCTCGGAAACAAGACTGGCGTGGACTGGAGCAAGGTTCCTTACCTGAACTTTCTTGCCGACTGGGAGGCTCCCATCTCCGACGCTGAAGTGTCCCTTTTAACCAACCTCGGTCGTCTGGAGGCTACTCGCTTGGGAGTCGATCTTGAGTTCCGATACCCCGAGTTTAAGCAGCCCAAGAAGGTGTGGACATCCACTGCTGAGCGAACTGTCAAGTCTGCCCAGTCTTTCGTCCGAGGTCTTCAGGCCGACGATACTTCCATCAAGGTTGAGCAGATCTACGAGTCGGAGGAGTCTGGTGCCGACAGCTTGACCCCCTACAAGGCTTGCCCTGCTTACTCTGGCTCCACTGGCAGCGAGGAGTCTGCCGAGTACCAGGAGAAGTACGCCAAGCCCATCGTCGAGCGCTTCAACGCTCTCGCATCCGACTTCAACTTCACTGTCGACGATATCTTCGGCATGCAGCAGCTCTGTGGATACGAGACTGTCGTCCGTGGCAAGTCTCCTTTCTGCAACCTTGAGCTCTTCACTCCCGATGACTGGCTAGGCTGGGAGTATGCTGAGGATGTCCGGTACCACTACAATGCTGGCTACGGTAACGAAGTATCTGGTTATGTTGGTATGCCCTGGCTCAATTCCACCGCCGACCTCCTCATGAACGACGACTCCGATGAGGATCTCTACGTCAGCTTCACGCACAGGGAATTGCCTCCCATGACGTTGGTCGCTATGGGTCTCTTCAACAACTCCGAGCCCGGTGGCAGCGAGTCCCAGATTAACGATACCATGCCCCTCAACAAGATCAACTACCGCCGCGCCTGGAAGAGCTCTCACATCCTTCCCTTCCTAAGCAACATCGCCATCGAGCGCCTAAACTGCACCGGCAGCTACGGCTACGAGGATGGCGAGTACTACCGCGTCCTGGTCAACAGCGCACCCCAGCCTTTGCCCGCTTGTGAGGATGGTCCCGGAACTAGCTGCACCCGAGACAGCTTCGAGGAGTACATCCAGGCCCGTGTTGACAAGTTCACTGGCTTCTCTGAGAAGTGTGGTGTTGAGTACGATAACTCGACTGACATTCTGTCGATTTACCATGAATAATGATGTTTCAAGATTAGATTAACTTCATGTAATGACTTTTTAATACAATTTGTACAAAACGAACCTTGTCCTCCTCGTGATCTTTCTAAACTTGAAGACTGACCTTCAAAAAAACTCGAATAGATCTTTCTTAGCCGAGGCATGATATGAGATGTGTGGCTTTGGTTAGCGAGAAGCTTATACAGAAATACCTTCCCACGCAAGAGCCACCACGTTGTAGCTAAAAAGCATTTGTATGAAGTACAAGTTTTGGGCCAATGGGAGTTCAGTTCTAAGCCTGGTGTTCAAGAGACTTTCAATTTCCAGTGTATCAGATGTTAAAGTGTACCTCATTGTGTTTAAACTACGCAAGCTTAAACATCCCCAGATGGTTGATAAAAATATTCAAACTTAATAAAAAATCTATAAAAATGGTAACCGTGAAATCCTTGTATCTTTCATCTTTAATTATTTTGCATCATCTTGCCCCAGATGTTCCGAATCTTACCTGTCTATCACCCGATTTTTATAGCTGCCCTATTTATGTCGATTAGACACTATTCCGCGATGGCCACCGGTCTGGAACGCGGTTTGATCCTCTTATGGAGGGAGATGGTGAAGTGGTGGAAGGAGATGCGGAATCCATCAGCATTCACTCACTTTTCCGAACTTCCATGCGAGATCCGCTTGATGATCTGGGAGTCTGCCGTCCCTGACATACCGATAGACCAGCACAGCGCGTGTAACCTCTGGTATTTCAGGCACGGTGAGACACACGAGAGTAAGAGCACCAGCAACATCGATGCTCGTTACCAACCGTTCGGCTTACTGTGGACTTGTCATGAGTCTCGTGCCGCTGTTCTCTCACGAATGTCGTTGCTGATGTATGAGACTGAGCTTTTTGCGCGCCCACGACCACTACGAAGACGAAGACTGAAGTTAGTCGACAAAACAATACGCACAATAATGCCATCCTCAAAACCCACCAATTGGCCTCGTGGGATACCAAAGTCTTTTCAGTTTTATGCTGAATTTGGCCCCGATGACATCTGGCTCCCCGGGATAGTTCACCAGCTCAACAGCGCTCCGAGAAGCCACAACATCAAAACATTCCTCTGTGGCGTTATATGGATACCGCTCCCCTACAGCACAGGCGAGAACTCCAAAATGGCTCCATGCGTTGACTCTGCTAGCGCTGCAATTCCGCTTGACGACCCAAGGCTTCTGACTTACTTGCAGAGGGCATTCATACGCCACGCGACGAACATGAACGAAGACATAAGTAGGGAGTGCCACAGGAAGAGTGCCGTGAGATACCTCGCTTACTGGAGATTTGTGTGCCGTAAGTTGCATCACATAGAAGGGGTTGAAGAGGTCCTGCGCCAGGGCTACGAGGTGAAGGCCTGTGCGATGTTTGGCATGGCACTTCACCAGCCTAGCGAGGTATTGCATGCTCAGATCGCCCGCTTGGACTGGTTTATGTACCGGAGTGAAGAAGAAGCAGAGGTGGAAAAATGGGACATGTCGACACCTTTCCCGCCAGAGACAAACTGGACGAAGGACAAATTATCTCAGGCTCGTTTTTGGAGGGGCTGCAAGCTACTTAGCTACCACAGCCATCATGACCACGAAGAGTGCTGAGAAGAGAGTCCGGAAACAAAGCTTACAAACGCTATTGGCAAATAGTTGGACTATACCCGAGCGTTTAGATTCTCGTTCTAGATAATTAATCAATCTTGACACTATCCTTTTGCTCCTTCAATTTGCGCTCCAAAACATCGATGCCACCCGCTGGCTTTATCATACTGTCCAACAGACCGGTAGGCAAGTGACTTATAAGATGCCTCGCCGTTCCCGCCGTGCCGCCCCGAGAGACCAGATATGGCACCTTACGCTGACTGAGATCACTGGCAACATGCTTCGCCCACGTCGTAATATCTTCCTTGACAAGCCCCGGCTCATTACCAGCCATCGATGACTCAATCGCCTCCTTGGCCGGGTTGTATATCGAGTCCTTTGGTAGCTCTGCATGAGGAGCGTTGACAAAGAATGTGGACTTGACACCACCGGTGAGAAGGTCAATGACACGAATACCAAATGGATCAAGCTCAAGTCTGAGACTCTCGGTCAAGCTGACTGCTGCTGCTTTCGAAGCAGCATAGGCGCCCTGGAACGGAACACCGGCACCTAATAGTCCGACGGCTGAGGTATTGTTGATGAGAAGAGGTCCGTGGGAAGACTTGCGCAACAGTGGTAGAAAGATCTTGGTTACTCGAATGATAGAGAAAACGTTGAGTTCGAAAAGATCGTGGGCTTTGTCGATGTCAACATCAAGAATGGGCATGCTGTGTCCAATGCCGGCATTGTTAACCAGGGCGTCGAGGGAGCCGCCGGTGAGCTTCTTGACTTCCTCTGCGGCGTGTGAGACTGATTCAGTGGAGGTGACGTCTATTTGTATACACTCGATGCCGGCGTCTTGAACGGCCTTCAGCTTTGAGAGGTTGCGGCTTGCTGCGAGTACTCGCCACCCTTCATGTTTTAGAGCAAGTGCCAAAGCCGAACCAAGGCTGCCATCTGAACAGCCCGTTATAAAGATAGTTCTTTGTTCCGACATGTTTGATGGAGAGTATGGAAATATTGTGGCAAGAAAAGTGCAGATGAGAATAGAATAAGGGTGCTTTTAGGTTCAACACGAACTCTTTATATACCTAGCCTCTTAGTGTCTACCAACGCATAATCTCATGCAAGGGTTTATGTTATCTATCCCGGTCAGCCCGCCTTTTCCAATGTCAGCATGTGATGATTGGAAAAGATAAAGGCTGACAAACCTCAGGCGTGTTGGACTCAAGAGGCTGGGGCTCGGACTCCGCCTTATTAGAGGAGCATTTACCCCATCGAGGAAGGAGGCAAGAATCCTTCTCAGTCGGATAATAACCACTAAAGACCATATGATTGGCTATGTGGTGGATGTAGGGCTGGTCTCATGTCATCTTTTAGATCTGACATGCATGAAGCGGGCTTTGTTGTAATTTCCGACTGGGATAATGATGTGGAGTCGATATCTACAATGTCCTCTAGATACAAGAATAGCCAGCTCGAATTAACATTCTATGCATAGATTTCAAGGCCTCTAAATTCCCACCGAAGTTTCCTGCGACGGACTCAGACAGAGCTGAGTTTCTAGAGCATTTACCAAACTTATTCTCTACCCATCGCACGCTCAATCTCCTTAAGCGCAGCAAGCACCTTCTCATCATACTGTCTTCGACCAACGACCTGCAAACAAATTGGCATACCGGCAAACTTCTCGGGAGTGTACTGATCGTATACGAATTTATCCTCATCGTTCTTTGGAACGTACTTGACGTCCTTGGGATCCTTGAATGGATCGACTGTTGTTACTGGGAAGACGGCTGCTGGGCTATGAAGGTGTTAGTGAGGTAGGTGGGTATCAGATGGGATTCTACTTACTAGTCTAGGAGGTTCCAGTGCGCAGTGTATCCCCAGTATCGTGACTGCTCATGGGGAGATGCAGCTCCGAAATAAGGTGGGCACAGAATCACATCGACTTCTCGGCCATCTGCTTTGCTTGTGTAGGACCAGGCTCGCGCGTATGCAGCGCGGTAGTCGTCCCGCTTCGTGCAAAGCTAGATACCCAGTCAGAAAGCTCTCAAATCTGATCGTAAAGCTGTACTTACCTCCCATAGCTCGTGCATGTTCAAGTTCTTCACGCTTGGCTGCTCCTGGATGATGAACTTGGTCAACGGAAGAACAGGCTCTCCGGCCGCTTCCATGAGATCCAGCGCTTCTTTACCACCATCAGGCCAGTACAGGGCCGATAAAATCTCCCAGCCCTTGCGATGATCTAGAGGCTCGCAATCCCAGTCTACCACTTCATGACCAGCTTTACGACAAGCCTCTGCGACCTCTCTCAAAGCTCTTGTCATAGGTGGGTGAGGCTGCACAACACCATCCCACCACTGGATAGCGATCTTGAGAGGTCTGTCGAACTTGTATGGTGTCCACTCTTTCGCGGTGAGAGACGGATCGATCAGCCATGGCTTGGATGCTAGGGCTACTTTCATGAAGAGTTCAAGGGTCTCGCGGTCAGTCGTCATGGGACCAGGGGTGGATGAGACAGTCTCTTTGCCAACCATGATTGATCGGGCGCCCATGACTGAGATTCGCTTCAGAGTCGGCCTAAGATTGTATTAATATAACGCGGATTCTAGCCTCTGAGGAACTCACTTGAAGGCGTAGATTCCGTTATGAGCTGCCGGACAACGGACACTACCACCGATATCACCACCAATGCCCTATTTGGATTAGAAATGAGGCTTTGAACAACAAGGACTCGCTTACCAGGATACTTCCTCGGAGTCCAATCAGGGCTCCTTCACCACCGCTACTACCACCAGCCGTCAAATCGCGGTTGAAAGGATTAACAGTTGTTCCATAGATGGTACTGATGGTCTCTAGATGCATGATAGTTTGTGGCTGCGTAGTCCGTACGTAAAAGACACAACCTTCATCATACAAGTTGTCGTAAAGAAGGTTCGATCCGTGCGCCTTGTTAATCCATGCAACGAAAGATGCGTGAGTCGTGACCTTCTCGCCCACCATACCATGGTGTTCCTTGGTTGAGATTGGTAGACCAAAAAGCATGCCCTTGGGCTCGGGTAGTGAATCAAGATATCTTGCGCGCTCAATGGCTTCATCCCACATGAGAGTGACCAAGCAGTTTGTCTACCAAAGTCAGCCATTTGTATTACATCGGATCACATGATCAAAAGCACTGACAGCAGCCTGAGCTAACGCAGCTCTCCTCAAGAACGCACGAGTAACCTCCTCAACCTTGATTTCTCTCTTGCGAAGGATTTCTAAGAGCTGAATGACAGAGTACTTTTCAGTGATCTCTATCTCACGTGCTGTCAGAACAGATTTGGGAAGATCCTGTGAGCTGAGTGGAAGCTCTTTTGGGAGGCCCTCTAGCTTCGGCTCAACCTTAGAAAGGCCGACGTCCCGTTGTTGCAAGGCCGCCGATACTGTTGCTTTGTAGTCTGCCATTTTGTGTAAATGATGAGTCTATGATGCTGCAGTAAATGGTTAGTTAAGACAGAGATATAGACCGAACTTCGTGCTTACTATAAGAAATACTGTAATTATATGTAGATGAAAGATGAAAGAAACAAATCTAGAGTCCGAAGTCGTTGATAAGAGTCTCCAAAATCCACCGTCATGCGGGGTTCTTGTCATAGATCGCCCGCGGCTTATCGCGTCCAAGTCGGCTTACCTCGTTTAAGAAGCCCGAGCCGACGATATCCAACCGCTAAAACCCCGCATTTCAACGCCCTTTTACATGTCAGCCATGTCAAGTGATACGAACAGTCCGGAGTTAAAGAGGCTCATGAATTTGAAGAAGCTTTGTGGATCTTAGTACCTAACTCCTAAGATTCCTATTCGCCAATCGGGGCCACCATGCAAGAAGCGGGAATTGGAGACGCCATCAACATCACATGGTGCAAATCAAGCCACTAACACGACAGCATAACCTCGTGATCTTATTAAGATCGTGCAATAAATGACATATTTTGGAAACTGAGTCTGCTCCGGGTAGATATTAATAGACGCGAAGACGTCGATTGGTGAGCTATAGCGGTGACTTGGTCCAGAGTACAACGAGCTATATAGTGATATTACCGGTCACAGATAAGAAACTCGTACAGCCTAGATACATCCAAGGCGGTATAAACTAATACATAGTGCGTCGAAGGTGAGAAGCCCGGAGCTATCACCAATTCCAAGCGAGATAGCCTTCTGCACCCTGCGCCCTGCCCTTGCGGCATACAGTTTCCAACTTATCATCTATGCCTCCCAAGAAAGCCCATCCCTCTTGAAACCGCCAGTCCAGCATTGCGTCAGAGAAGCGTGACCGACCGAAGCACGCTCAGGGTATTCGCCGTATGGGTGCTGGATGTTGATGCAGGACGTTCCGGTGGCGCAGCTACCACGATAATCGAAGCCCAGACATTCGCCTTGGACAGAGTTGCCCACAATCTGCCAATTGCCCCCGATACCAGAGAACCGACAGGACTTTCGGCCTTCAACATTGAGACAGAAGGTTCGCATGGAGATATCATCATCTGGCGCGTAGGTCAGGGTTCCTGCGTCGCCGTTGCAGTTCTCTTCGCTGAAGCACTGGACGTCCCAGGCTGATACCATAGAGGGGAAGAGGAGAGCCATGGAGGCGATTTTGAGAGCTTGGGTGAAGATCATGGTGAGGACAGGCTGGCTGGTAACAGGTCAGCACAAAGATGCTCTAAGTGTTGAGAGGGCTGTTATACTGTCAAGTGACAAAGAATTTGATGGTGATGGCTGTTTGTGTCGAGGACTGACTGGTTCCCACTGTAAGATTCGAAGGCCTTTCAGACTTTTTATACTTATTTCCTCGCGAACATAACGCCTCTGCATTTCGTAGTACGTCCAATCTACCCTCTTCCAGAATATCCCCTGCTAAATGTCTATCTTGACGGCGGCCGCTCTGCTCTCGTAAAACTCTCAAGTAAACTGAATTATTATCATCGAGATAACCAAGACGCTTGGCATATTCCTTCCACCGGTACAGTGACGTCAATATGTTCAGCGTTCGTGATAAGAAGTTTAATTATCTATGTCCACTCGCCCCTTGAACCTTCCATCGAGATTGATTAAACAAAAAGGATTGAGATCCCGGCGTCTTTTGGAACTTTGGTTTTCAAAAGCGACGACCAGCTCTACCAGCTCCTAAAAACCATTCCATTTTGCCTTGTCTGCACCGCCAAGGCTGTCTTGGCGCCGCATGCCAATGCTGAGTTGTCGTTATTTGCTCCAGTTTTTGAATTGCGGATATATCATTTGCACTTTGGGCGTTGATCCACCCCCGATAGCAAGGGAGTTCCCGTGGGAAGTGATCGAAACTGCATATTCAGAAACCAGGCAATTGTTTGGCTCATAAGCACCGCGTCTCCACCAAGCCGGAGGGAGTACTCCCATAGATCTTGCGGATCTCAGGGGGCGTTTTATGATTTACTTCTTTTGTCATTGATATAGGAGCGTCATAGAAATGAAGACCGGCGAGAACCTAAGGGAAAACTAAACTTTTACACATTTACACCCACCCAGAGTCATGGGCCATGTGACTTTTGACCTGATATCTATAATGGTTGCGAGATAAAATCCTTGGTCTATAGTTCAGTCTATCTATCCTCTCATCATAGCCTCATATCTATCTCTTCTATAATCATCTTCATCGTCGCTATCAGAATCGGACGATATCAACGACTCCTCCTGCCTTCTTAAATCATCCATCACTACATCATTCTCACCAAGCTTTGTGTAAGCCTTCCTCTGCCTCCAACTGTTGAGCTTCCTGATTCCAAAGATGACAGCAAGTACGAACGCTGAAACCATAACAACCAGTATACCTGCTGATCTCCACAGCCTCCAGCCTCGAATACAGCAGGGATACCATGCCATAAATATACTTACACCCCATTCTTCCCAGCCCATCTTCCTAGCATGATCACGTACAAGACCCTTGCGAACAAGGTGCTTGAAGCGTGGACCATTGGGGCCGGTGTTGAAGCGCTTGAGACCAAAGTGTGGAACGGTTTCTTGACGTGGATCCGAGTCGGGATACATCTTGTCGCCCCAATGGCCGGTAAAGTCGAACCAGGATGTTAGGTTCTGGGCAGGTTCAGTCTCGGATGGCTTGAGAGGTGAGACGATTGGTGTGATGGTGACTGTGTCGGGATTAAAGCGGTAGAAGTACGCGGATTGAACTGGATCCCAAATCTTGCCCTCGTCGCAGTAGTCAAACATGGCTGCGTTGTGAAGTTGATGTCTGTAGAATGTGAGTCTTGGACGCCATGGAACAGACGAGAAGAACTTACCCTCCCGCTGGATAGTTGGCATGTGAGCCGAGGGCACTGTATGAGATTGGCTGTAATTCAGTTAGTCAATGTTTCGATGTCACAGAAAGTGATTCTTACTCTTTCATCAGTCACGTTGATTCTTTTGTCATCCCACTTGAAGCCAACGCCATCAACATGCTGGCTATAGTACACACCAACAGGAGTGCCATTGTGAAACCTGACCATGTTGTGTTCCCTTGAAAACCCTGTTAGCTTCCTTCCAAGCCTCACCAAGATAAACTTACCAGTCTCCAACGTGGTTGCCAAAATGCATTCCAGAGCCAAGGTTCTCATCGCCAAGAAGATGATTGATCGGCTCTAATACCTGTGTGATATTCGGCCCCTCATTAAACGAATAGAAGTAGAAGTAGAACGCATCTACGTCAAGTTCGCTCTTTTCCACCAGGATGACAGCGCAAGGCACAGAATCGTGTATTCGTCCACTATCATCTGGTGCCTCGCCTAACATCCACTTAGGATATGTCATTGGATCCTCCTTGGAAGTGAGTGCAACAGCATTACCACCGTATTCATTGAGATCTCCAAGATTCTCAAGTTCAATTGAAGAAAGACCGCTGATTGGTTGTTCATCCAACTTGGGGATCGTGTTGGAGACATGAGCTGCCAGATCACTCGGCATGAAACGATCCTCCGAATGAAGCCATACTAAAGGTGCTGCAGCCTTTCATCAGAATGTTGTGGACAAAGAATTCGCGATATAACTCACCGTGCTTAGCGACATAATCTGGACACCTATCCAGACCCGAAGCTTCCGAAGCAGCAGAAACAAAGCCGGTGACTGCATTGAGAAGCAAAAGCTGCTTCTGTAGCCTCGACTTTCTGAACGTGTCACCAAACATCTCAAAGGCCTCCTGTCGTGCAGGATTCTTGATGTTTGTGACTTTGTTGTCAAGAAGCAAACAGATCTAAGCCCGATCTGAGGGAAAGATTCTAGAGCCAAGACGCTGAATAAGCACGGCTCCTCGGCTGGAATGAACCTGCGTCATTGGTGGTGCCGTATGTAGATCTCCACTCTCGTAAAACTAATGGACAGGGATGATGAGACTGGATAAGAATAGATGCTAATTAATGATGCGTTGAAAGATATCGTAAAACGGCCATAGCGTATGAAAACTATTATCAATAATTGAAGGCAAAGGGCTAATTTTAGTTATACTGTTAGGCGTACTATTGGGGAAAGTAACAAGCCACAACCCAATTATCCACCTCATCCAACTCCCCAGCTAGATCTCTGTTCCGGTTATAAGATCCATTTCATCCAGTGGAACCGTTTTTGTCCTGAACAATAATTTATGGCCAACAACCATTGCGAGGAATAAGATCAAGCTGATATAGTTCGTAAAGAACTTGCTAGTATCCCATTCGATAAACACTTCAAAGCCGCTGGTAATGATGATCAACGTGCTGAAAAACAGACCATACCAAGATAGATATGGCTGGAAGGGTGCGACATAAGGAAGACTGGCCCGAGATATTCCCTGAAGCGAAAGGGCCTTCATAAATCGGATGTGACAAAGCGAGATGATGGCCCAGGCGATAAACCCGGCAACCGAGGTAATACTCAGGAACCAGTTGAAAACGACTGTACCACTATTCGACAGATTGAGAAACGAAAGGAATCCAACTGCTGCGCAGACAGCCACAGCATTGTATGGTGTTCCAAACCGATTGGTCTTCTTGAGAAAGGCTGGTGCATGGCCCGAGTCAGCAAGGGAGATAAGAATCCGACTGCTTGAATACACGTCTGAGTTGGCAGCAGTCAGAACAGCCGTCAACAAGACCGCGTTGAGAATCGATGGCAGAATGGGGACTCCCGCCAACTGAGCAACGATAACAAGAGGGGATGCTGAAGCGTCGTGGCCATCGCTGAGAAGGCCTTTGTTCGTTGAAGGAATATTGAGGCCGAGGAAAAAGACGGTCGCGATAAAGATGGAGAAGACGCCCCAGAAAGTCCAACGCATGGCGGAAGGAATTGTCTTTCGAGGATCTTTAGTTTCGCCTGCACCGATAGCTACCAGCTCAGACCCTTGATAACTGAAGCCCGCTGTGATCAAGACGGACCAGAAGCCAACAAAGCGTCCAATATCGCCTTCCACAATGTGCTCATTGAAGGCACCGGGATCTTTCCAGTATTTAAACCCGAGGTATCCTTGGTCGCCCACGCCTGCATTGACGCAGATTGAAAATACAATAAATCCGATAATCGTGACGACTTTGATGCTCGAAAACCACATCTCGAATTCTCCAAACCAGCGAACGGGCATGAAATTGGCCGCTGTGAAAAGAACCCAAAAGACAGCAATCCAAATTCCAATGTTCAGGCTTTTCTCCCAATATTGGATAATTAATCCAGCTGCTGTCAATTCCAGTGCGAAAGTGATTGACCAGCTGAACCAATAAATCCAGCCCATCGCGAAGCCGAATGTTGGGTCAAGGAATCGTGTCGCGTATGTGGTAAAAGCACCTGCGACAGGAATGTACGCCGCCATTTCGCCGAGAGCTGTCATAACAGAGAACAACAGTGTTCCGACAAAAATGAAGGCTATGAGGAGAGAAACTGGACCGGCTTTTGCAAGGGCGTTTCCTGTTCCGATGAAAAGGCCTGTGCCTACGGCGGCACCTATGGCGATGAATTGAAGATGGCGGCCATGGAGGGCTCTTTCTAGTTCTGTATTTCCGGACTCGGGGTTTTGTTCAATGGATTTGGTTGATGGGGCTGATTCGGCGGCCTCGGGTTGAGGATCCAGTTTGATGTGATCCATTGTGTTGTACATAATGGATATAAGTTCAGATACTATCCTGGACAAGTTCACAGGGACTACAGGATCCCGTTACTTTATTATATACATTTCAGTCCGATTTCGGATGTCTAGTCTATTTAGTAACTCACATCCGAACGCTCTCGATGCTGTGTCGAACATACGACGTGTTGTCGTTGAAAGGCGAATATGGTGGAGTCAAAAACGCTCAAATGGAATATCCATTATATAATAGTATGTCGAATTTTTCGCTAGCATGATTACCCCAGAAGTTCCCACGTCTAGTTGTGTCTTTTTACTAAAAGAATTCGAGTCGCTGGTGTTATGTCTTGATAGGGCGGATGTCGAGGTTGGGCGTAGTGGGTCTGGTCTTGTTAAGGCGGAGGCTAGAGTTCTCATGATCAACACCTTCTGTTTAAGGCTATAGTTCCAGGTTAGCAGAGAAAACCCGTCATATTGCGAATTTGACCGAAGATAGGTTATAGGCGAGTAAATGGGTTTGTCAGCTACTGGATCATGACACGATGTCAATTTCGATACACGTTACTTGTCGGAGTTTGCTGATGGAGGCAATAGTGACCCGATATTCGTCATTGGAATGACTGCTCGAGGAGGTTGGTCTTGAATATACGAATGGCAATGATGTGGCTGACTACAACGTTAGGTACACATGCCTAGGTGATGCCAGCTTACTACCCCGCTGCATGTTGCTGAGGTCGGCGGTACGAGGGTTATCTTAATGAGAGCCAGATATCTGCCTCTATTTAGACAGATCACAGCCTCATTTGTGGCGTGCTTACTACTATCGTAGCTGCCTAACCCTCAATTGTCAGAGAGGGGTCTTTGCCGTCTCACTATGCCAGAGACGACATTTTGCGCAGCGAGGTTTGCTACAACGAACCGCTATGTTTGACAACGATACTGCAACGACAACACACGGCGACCACGATAGATACAAACCTCTGAACGAAAGTGCTAGTACGTCGGGTAGTCCATCAAATGAAGACGCAGGCCAGGACTCCCCTACCCGAGATGAATCTTGCGCCAAATATGCAAGAACAGGTGCTATGGAAGATTTGGAGTCAGAAATTCAGCTATACGAGAATTTCCTCAGTAAAACTCCAAGAGATAGCAATAACTGGCTATCTTTAACTGACGGACTAGGGGATGGATATTAACACCAGTATACAAGGACACGATCCACCTTGTATCTCGAAAAGGCGATCCAACGTTACCAAGAATCCTTGGACAAACCATGCTACCCTCCCGACCCGATGTCTCACCTTACGGAACTGAGAGCGAAATATTCGGAGCTGTACCCAGAAAATCTAGAGACCATAGTTGATGGGTCCAACCTGGCAGCTAGACTTCACACTCTCGCAATCGGATATCACGTCAGGTACCTCGACACAAAATCAGTCCCCGCACTTGACCATCCTCATCTTGATAGAGCACTCCATTTGTATCAAGAGTCCATCGCTAACACGCCAGAGAACCACCCTGACCGTATGTCCAGGGTCGGTAACCTTGGACTTGGCTTTTATGTAAAGTATGTTGTAACGAGGGAAGCTGGACAGAGCGACCGAAGTGTTGCGACAATGTCTTGATACGACACCAAAGGACCATCCTGACCACAGACTACGGCTTTATCAACTTGCGGCTACATACCAGGCTCGATATCAAGAAACGGGATCCGTGGAAGATATCAACACTGAAATTCACTATCTGGGAGAATTTCAAGACATACTATCTAATGATACTTCGCACCACTCATCTTCTCTGTGTGCTCTTGGAATGGCACACTATCGCAGATACCAGGAACTGAACAACAAAGCAGACTTGGACACTGTGATTTGCCTATTCCAAGAATCTCTTCAAGCAATGCCATTGGGTCACCCTGACCGTGCATCTCGCCTCTACGACTTAGGAGCTGGATATCACGATCGATACGATGCAACCAGAAACGAAGTAGACTTGGACAAGGCAATTCAGCTCTATGAAGAATCGATTGAGAGTAGTCCTGCATGTCTTCACGATCAGGCCTCTCGAATAAGCAGTCTTGGAACGGCCTACCGCGTGAGATATCTCAAAAAGGATTCTACAAATGATCTTGATAAGTCAATTTGTCTGTTTGGGAGATTTCTTGACCAGACACCCAAAGACCATGCAAGTCGAGCAACGCGGCTGAATGACCTTGCAGTTGTGTACATCAACAGGCATCAGGAAAGCTCTATCCGCTCCGATCTTGACAAAGCGATTCTGTTACTTCGAGAGGCTCTCGACCACTCACCATCACCCATTCCGGATCGTCTCGTGGCCGCCAAAGTTCTATTCTACCTCCATACTGAGCTGGAGGCTTGGGAAGAGGCACACAGATTGGCAAAAGTCGCTGTACATTTGCTTCCATCTGTCGTTCCGCGGTTACTTGGAGCTGTGCATAAACAGAGCATCCTCTCTCAAGATGCCGGTCTAGCCTCAGACGCTGCAGCAATCGCGTTTACTGCTAAAAGGCGTGCTTTCGACGCTCTCCAACTTCTCGAGATCGGGCGTGGGGTTATCTCGGGGCTGTTCTATGAGTTAGCCGCAGATGTGGCTAAGCTTCACGTCATTCATCCTGCGCTTAGTGAGAGTTTCATCCATCTGAAGAAGCAACTGGAAGCTCCTACTACCTCGGGCCTTACTCAGACAATGCAAAATGACGTGATGCATATTATATCTTCTCCTTTGAACAGTCGAGGCGGGCTCGACGCCTCACCTAAAACTCCTGAGGAGCAGTCATATATTGGCAGTCAACTTGATAAGCTTATCGTCCAAATTCGAAAACAGCCGGGGTTCGAAAACTTCCTCCTCGCTTCATCGGAAGAAGACATGCGAGCCGCCGCGAGATGCGGACCTATCGTCGCCATTAATGTCAGCGACTTCCGCTGCGATGCAATCCTGATAGAACAGCATGAAATCCGGTCGTTGTATCTACCCCTACTCAATATGAGCGAAATCCAGCTGAAGACTGAGACAGCTGCCTTGGATAGCCTAAAGACTCTGGAGTGGCTATGGGACGTTATCGCGAACCCGGTTCTAGAGGCCCTTGGATACACTCAATCTCCGTCTAACGGCCATTGGCCGCATGTGTGGTGGGTTCTCACCGGCCCTCTGAGCCGCTTCCCCGTCCACGCAGCAGGATATCACTACAGACAGTCCTGTGAATCAGTACTAGACAGGGTCATGTCCTCATATAGCTCGTCTATAAAGGCCATCATCTCCGGTCGTCAGAGGCCTCAACACCTAGTCTCGGGACAGGCATTGCTTCTAGCCATGGAACACACGCCAGGAAGTTCTTACCTTCCCTTTGCAACCCAAGAGATAGCCGTCTTACGGGACCTTATGCAGTCGATGGCAGTAGAGCCGACTGTACTCGGACATCGCAAGAGCGATGTCACGTTACTCTTACGGGACTGTACTGTATTTCACTTCGCCGGTCATGGCCATATAGACAGAGAAAAGCCATCCAATAGCCGCTTGATATTGGAAGACGGCCCACTAACAGTGGGAGAACTCATGGAGATGAAGCTTCAAAGTCACCCCCTTTTCTTGCTTACCTTTCCGCTTGCGGCACTGGTCAGATCAAAGATGACAAGTTTATGGATGAAGGCATCCATCTGATTAGTGCATTCCAGATGGCAGGGTTTCGACATGTAATTGGTACACTCTGGGAGGTAGATGACGGGTATTGTGTGGACATTGCAAGACACACTTATGAAGGGATGCGAGATCAAGGTCTGACTGACGAATCGGTATATTATGGGCTCCATATGGCCACTCGAGCGCTACGGGACCGTTGGATTGGACTGTCGGCTGGGACTAACCAGATATCCCCAGTCACAGACTTGGACAGGGGTCTGGTACTAGATGAGGCAGAGATTGGAGGCAAGTCTTGGAGAGACATAGTTGCCTGCGTTCATGAGGAGGTTCAACGGGCCCTCTGGGTTCCCTATATTCATTTCGGTGTGTAATGAGAGAGTAGCGTACTGTCAAATGTCTTTCTTCTGAATTTGGGTCAATGGAGGTATAGCCCGGAACTTTAGTGGCACGGTCAGCCCGACCCACTGGACATATTTGGGGGGAGCTCCCCACTGACTCAGGTTAAGCGGCGACTACTTAAGTTCTCAGGCGAAGCAGGAAACAGCGCAAGCCGGGCGGGATCTACATTTTATGTTCCACCACAGATTCGCGAACAGCAACCTTGTACACACTCGGTAATGGAAAGAACTGTCAACGTCCCCGTCTTCCTAGCTGACAAGCCATCACACCAACACAAATGAGGCCTTCAACGGCATGCCTGAACTGCAGGGTGGGGAAGAGGAGATGCGACCGAACAGTGGACGAGGCTTGTTTGCCGTGCGTGCAGCGAGGGCTACAATGCTCAGCAGCTGCAAAGAGCACACAAATACCGAAGTCATCAAGCATCCAGAGTCCATCATCCGATATGTTGGATGAGCCAATGTACCTGGTCGATTTATATTTTCGTTTTATGCATGATTCACCTCACAGTCTCTTTCACGAACCTACATTCAAAGCACGTGTCGTGGAGGGCACCGTATCTCAGCCTGTTTTACTCGCGATGATGGGTCTGTCGGCAAGGTAATAAAGAGTCTCATAGTCTTGCAATCAAATCAGGTCTAACCCAGGTTCAGATTCGCCACGCAACCTGACATAGTCGCTCGTGGGTCAATATATCGCGCCAAGGCCTGTGCAGCGTTGAAGGAAGACCTTGAGAACATTTGTCTTGAGAATATCCAAGCTTGTATCTTGATCGGCAATAACTTCTTCGGCGAAGGCAATGCAGATGTTGAATCATTGTATTTCGGTATACATGTCTTTTATCCACTCAGGTTGGACTCCATGACTGATGCTTTCGCCAGGTCTTGCTAGTCGAATGACCCAGCTCTTGAATCTTGGAGTCTGCAATGAAGATGATGACGGACCAACACGCGAAGTTAAAAGACGCATATACTGGACATGTTTTATAATTGACACTTGGGCCAGCAGCGGATCCAATGTCTCACGCCAGTTTAGACAACAGGCCAACCATCCTAGAGCGCCGATGGACGAATATGTCTTTTACAACATGAAACCCGGTGACCCGGACATCCCTGACTTCCAGTGGAGGTGTGGGCTATGGGGCCACATGGTCAACACTGTCGAGATATACACCGAGATACAGAACTTTCAGCAGAGTCTCGCAGATGCGGCCGAGTGGAATGAAGCTCTAATTGATGACGCCGTTCAACGGCTTGAGCATAAACTCGGCGCCTTCGAGCAGGTCTTAGGTCCGAATCTCAAGTTCTCCTGGGAGAATCTAGCGTCATTTGTGGAACGTGGTTTAGGTCGTGTCTTTGTCGCCTTCCATCTCGGTTACCACCATTACTACACATTACTGTACTACCACTGCTTGGACCGCCGCCGACCACATACAAAGAACGGAAAAAAGTACTCAGACTCTTGTAAAGCACATGCTGCCATAGTCTGTGACGTGCTGAAAGCGTCCCGAGAGGTCACTGGAGCCGAAGCGGTATATAACATTGTCGGTCACGTTACGATTGTATCCTCGTCCGTTCTGCTTCACACATTTCTTTTCGGGGAACCCTATGAACTAGAGGACTCGCGAACCCGGCTGGCATCGAACCTAGAGTCTTTGGTGCAGCTACGAAGTTATTGGCCAAGCGTGGAGAGGATGGTAAGAATTGTGTTTCTGTCAGCTCCTGTTGGTACTAACGTGACATAGATCAATCGCCTGGTAGTGTTCCAGAAGAGCTGTGTCAAATCGATTAACGCAGAGTCATACAGATTCGACAAGTGGATGGTCAAATTTCTCATTGCTCATGCGCTGACACTTGAAGAGAAGGCAGATGACAGTTGGCCAAGTCCTCATGCCATTCCCTCATTTGGAGATGATCATATTGAACGAGGGCTCATTACTCAAGCTATGATTGAGGATATACAGTGGCAAATCTGAGCGGCATGCATTGAATTGAATAATTGGTGGTGTATATTGTACTGTAAAATAAGCAATAGCGGCCCAAACGGCTTGGGCGGACATGTCTCTTTGAGCGCCAGCAACAGAGCAAAATGGAAGAAAGCAGTTCTATGACTAACCGTGACTGTGATAGCCGTGTCAACCGGGTTTTAGTGTTAGTAGAAGAGAAAAAGCGACCAAGAGAGTAAGCAAAAAGGACATTCATCTTTGGGTAAAGTTTAGAAAGATCTCATGTAAGGATTGCAGGTGAAAACTTCAAATTCAATTATCTTAAGCAAGTGAATGCATTGATTATTCTCGATAAATAACTCTTGTTCGCGAATAGTATGCTGCCAATGTTCTAAACCTCACGAATCTTATCCTTCCTTCCATTCTCAATCGCGTAGGCTTCCTCAGCACGGCGTTCAGCCAAGGTCACTGTCTTTCGGAATTGGGGAGCAGGAACCTTGTTCTGGAACAGCTCATCCAACTCCTCGTAACTCCTCATACGAGTCTCTGGCACCCAGAAGTATGCCATGACGGCGAATATGACCATGAACGCTCCAAAGATGAATCCAATCTTTGCCTTCAAGTTGGCATACTCGGGGTTGAAAATGTAAGGCGCAACAAATGCCCAAAAGGTATTGACGGCCGAAGAAATAGAGATGGAGATGGCAATTGTCTTAGTTCGTAGGGCAGAGGTGGGAACTTCACCTGCGAGTGTGTACACAGTTGAACCAACTCCAACGTTGTAGAAGAAGTTGTACATTGTATAAAATCCAACTGAGGCTGTGATGGCGGCTGTTGTATCGACGGATCCGGAAATACCCATGCATATGAGAAGGCAGGATAGGGCAATGCATCCGATAATGTACATGGGTCGACGGCCCCAGAAGTCGCCGACAAGGAAAGCAATGGTTGCACCGGACATTGAGAGAATCTGAGCACCGACCTGGATCTCGAAAGACTTCTTATCGCTGATACCTAGATACTGGTACATGAGAGCACCATAGTTGGAGACAAAGCCCAGACCAGACATGGGTTCAGACAGGAAGACCATGATGGCGATGAGGGTTCTTCGTAGGTTGATTCCTCGGAAACAATCCATGTAGGAACCAAGGTTCTGCGAGTCTGCCTCTTCCAATGTCAACTGGATACGCTCGAGATGACCAGAAGCATCCTTGGGGTCTGAGTACATGCGCTCAAGGGCACGTCGAGCCTTTTCCATCTTACCCTTGCGAACAAGGAAGACGGGCGATTCGGGCATTGAGACTTGACCAACGAGGGCAACTGCGGCAAAGCCCCATTGCGCGACAATCAGCGACTGCCAGGACCAGTTGCTATCCCACTGCGAACTGAAGTTGGACATGATGGCCGAGACGAAAGGACCAATGCACTGCGCAAGGTTACAGAAGCCAATAGCAGTGGAGCGAATAGCCAGTGGCGAGACATCAGCAACATATGCTGTGCAAAGGTTCTGAAAGGCTCCAATGGCGATGAAGTTGACCATCTTTCCAGCAAAGAACATCTGGATAGAGGTAGAGGCGAACTCAACACCAACAGACCCAATGTTGATAGCCGCAGCCGCCAGAATAACGGGCTTGAAGCCAATGATATCAGCAGCATATGACGAAGCCCAAGCACCAAAGATAGCAGCAGCGTTGGAACCACCACTAAGTGCAGATTGCCAGCTTGTTTCGATAAAGTATTCGCCTTTCTCGTTGGGCTCGCCGAATCGTCTCTTGAACACGGGGATGCTGATGACAGAGCCGGAGGATTGGTTTTCGAAGCCACGGACGATTAAAGTCCAAAGCATGACGCCAATCCATAGCAGCAGCCATGGATCTTTGCGGAGGGTTTCGAGGTACGTTCGGTTATGTTCTTGATGTTGGATGGCATGACCGCGGGTGTGGTTGGGCGAGATGCTGGGTCTGGACTCGGACTGCTCGAGGTGAGCGGCTGCTTCTGGCTTCTCCATGTTTCAGTATGAGGGTAGCCTCAGCAATTGAGTTGATGATAGATAAGAAGAATTGACTGCTGTGGAGACAGAATGGAGAAGGGAGATGGAGAGCAGATCTCTCTGTTTATAGAAGGATCCAAGAAGGCAAAATAGGTACGAATAGCATCGTACCATCTCTCCGCATGACACGGCCAACCTAATCGCTCAATTTCCCCCTCTGGGGCCCCGCAAATGGAACCTGGGGAAGGCCGGTCTGGCCAGAGAACATGATGCTAGCGTCGGAGTAGAAAACCAGTGACCAATAAGAGGTATTCAAAGCCGGCGCGAACTTTTCAAGACTAAGGCTTTGGAGTTTTCCTATTGGTAGTATCGACGGCGTACTATTTCCGATGCAACCCAGACCCGTCATGCATCACTTTAATGATCCAACAGACCCAGCTACTCGGGACTTGATGCACCGAACTGTGAATTAGTCTGGGGTATAATGAGGCATTAGAAGAGAAGGGGCATTTCATGACTCAAGGGCTGAAAGGTCTTATCATGGGTCACGATCTTCGCATCTCGATGGACCGAGACAACGGAGGACATCATACCGATGGCGTTCAATAGTCAGAACACGAACTCAGAGGAGGGAGGAAATACCGGGCACCACGCAGCGAACGTGATGTTCTAAGAGTCTGGAATTATCATGGCTTCATGCAAGGATCCATTGAGTCTACTTTAATCTCTAATTGTATACTAAACTATCTACGTTTCTCTTGCTTAAGGGCCTCATGCTGAAGCACCGTCTTTTGCAGCTCTCTCAGCCTCTTCAAAAATAGTGTTTAGAATAAACTTGATCTCCTTCACAGGCCACTCAACTTCCCTTTTATACTCTGTCTTGAAGGACCACTTGCCCGACCCAACTGTCTCAACCTTGGTTCCCTCACCCTCGGGCAGAACCACCTCCATTGTCGTACTGGCTGGTACCTCAACGTCCACATACAACACCTTCGCCCCTGTCTTACCCTCCTCAATCTTCCAAGAACTTGACACCATACCATAAGGCGTAAGATGCGATGCAGAAGCCCACGTAAAATCACCCACAATCTCAGGCTGCATCCTAGACTTCTTCCATCCAGGCTCAACCTGTTGCAATCCAGCAAGCCTCTCAACCATGAACTTTGCCACCGCACCATAAGCGTAGTGATTAAAGCTAGTCATGTCACCAGGATTTATTGACCCGTCGGGAAGCATACTATCCCAGCGCTCCCATGTTGTTGTGCCGCCCATGGAGATAGCATATAGCCAAGACGGGCATTGCTCGTTTAGAAGCATTGAGTAGGCGACATTGCTGTGGCCTGTGCGGACAAGGGCTTCGCATACGTACGGCGTACCTGCAAAGCCTGTGCCTATACGGAAACCGTTCCGTCGAACAACGGATGCTAATTGAGAACCAGCACGGGGAAGTTGGTCTTCGCTGAGTAGGTTGAAGCAGATGGCGAGAGAGTATGCAGTCTGGGTGTCGGATACCAGACGGCCACTTGGGGAAACATATTCTTGTGTGAACTCGGCGCGTGCATTCTTTGCCCACGTCTTGTAATTGGCGCTTGCATCCGTCTTGTCAAGAACATCGCAAACGTTTGCCATGATATCGAGACAGTGGATGAGAAATGCGTTGGCGACCAACGGGGGATCCGTCGTAGCTTTCGCAGCATCTTCAGGAGGCGCGCTTGGATCAAGCCAGTCCTAAAAAGTCAGCAAACGTCAGTTCTCTGTTCGGTGTGCACTGACCGCAAGTTGATCGGCATTAAAGTCCCATAAATGAGTGCACCGATCTTTGTTCTTCGGAATGACTCTCAGCCAAGTCTCCATCGACTCAAATTGTTCAGCCAGGATAGATTTATCGGCTGTTTCCTGGTACAAAGCCCAAGGCGCCAGAACCACAACGTCGTGCCAGATCGCGCAAGGCCAAATAGGACCCCAAATCTTGCACTTGTCCAAAATATTAGGCGAGACCATCGGCGGGATGCCGTCTCGCTGCTGTTGGTCATACCACACACCCTTGAGCCAATCTTTCAGGATGGGATAACAGCCGTAGATGAAAGTAGCTGTTGGTGCAAACAACGCCAGATCACCAGTCCATCCGAGACGCTCGTCGCGCTGGGGACAGTCTGTGGGGATTGAGAGGAAGTTATCTCTCATGCTCCAGCGGACGTTACTAAATAGCTGATTGAGTTTATCGTTTGAGCATGCGAATTTTCCTTGCTCCTCCATGTCGGTGTGACATACAACAGCCTCAAGAGCCTGTGAAACATTGTCCGAGGATGGCCAATTCTCAATCTGGACGTAGCGAAAGCCGTGGTAGGTGAACCTTGGTTCATAAGTCTCAGGCTCTGCGTCTCCTCGGAGTGTATAAATATCCGTAGCGTCGCACAGGCGAAGGGGCCTTGTACCTAACTCTCCGCCCTCGAGAACCTCTGCGTGTCGCAGTGTGACCTTGTGTCCGCGTTGACCTTGAACACGTTTGATGCGGACATATCCTACGAGGTTCTGACCGAAGTCAATGATGGTCTTTCCAGACGGAGTTGTAATCTTGTTAACAGGCTGGACTGTTTCGATGCGACGGACAGGCTCGGCAAGACCTGCCACAAGATCAATGCTCTCAGGTATGAACGGAAGCTCTTCAGCTGTCTCCCATTGCCCAGACACATCGCCCGCGGAGGACCAACCCGGCAACTCCGCCGTAGCATCATACTTCTCTCCATCGTAGAGTTCCGCTTGACGGATTGGACCCTGAGCCACGGTCCAATCATCACCTGATAGGATGGTCTGGACAGAGCCGTCGGCGAAGCGCAATTCAAGCTGCGCGAGCAAGCTTGTTCGATCGCCATACACATTCCGTCGACCTCCTTCAAAGCTCAATCGACCGGTGTACCATCCCTCAGCCAAACGAACACCCAGACAATGATCGTTGTCTGTTCCGTTGATGTGCTCAGTGACATCGTATGTCTGATAGTTCAATCGGTCATCGTAGCAAGTCCACCCAGGCGCTAAGAAATAATCGCCGACGCGACGACCATTGATCTCAGCTTCATACACGCCTTGAGCGGTGATGTACAATCGCGCCGTCTCGACTTTTTGTTTGAGCGAGAAGGTTTTGCGGAAAAGATCTTCTGGTTTCGGTTTATCGTTGCCCTTGTTTGCCCAAGGTGCTGAGATGAACTTGGCGTGCCAGTCACCCCGCTGTAGAAGGCCTGTCTCTAGCGAGACATCCTCGCTCCACTCAGTGAAGTCAGGGTGCCCTGTGCCCCGCACTCTGACAGCAACAGCGTATCGTTGGCGGGACTTGAAAGGCTCAATCTCTGGTAAAGCGACCAGATAAGAGTCGGAGGATTCGACGCGGACGGTGGAAGTATTCTGTTTTTCTTGGTCGGTAATTCGGATTTCGTAGGCTTCCTGTTTAAACTTGGGAGGAGCGTTTTGGAGGCGCCATGAGATGCGTGGGTTGGTTTCATGGACGCCCACTGTATTGGGGTCGCGGTAGTGCTCGAAGCGCACGTCGATTACTTGCAAAGACATGATAACGGAAGTCCAAAGGTTAAAAGAAGAACAGAGAATTTAACTCACTAATGTAGGCCGTCGAGCGCCATCCTTTATACCAACCTAACAATAATTAAAATGGGGAAGACCCCATCCATTGTTTGGAGAAAAGAAGTCATCAGGTCGTTTGCCGATTGAGCTAGCCGTCGGTTACAGTTGACCCGAGTTGGAGATGTTGGTGGAACAGCCAAGTGGGCCATGTCGTAGAGAGACACTTTTGTGCACCTTGATCTTGTCACGGCTCTGCGCCCAGTTAACCAGCTGGTCCATATTACTGTCGCATGACTTCTGAGTTCCATACAAGTTAATAGAACGTTGGCTGCTGCTGCTAGGGCGCCCTGACAGGTGCACTAAGGCCTCCATATCAGACAGTGACCCAACATGAGATCACCATTCATCTGTCGCCTACTGACGGAAACGTTGAAACAGGCATATTTAATTGGCTTCAATATATACATCGAATAGCATCCTATTGATACAGATCAATCACGGCGTCACTCATTCGCCTAGTCTACATGTAAGAGCCATCGTAGAAGCCCTTAGAAGTGTAGCTACCAGTCAAAACAGACGAGATAGACACAGCAGAGCCAAGCTTCTTGGAGAACGAAGCACGCTGACCAGTAGAGCCAGCACCAGTGTTGCCAAACTCATTGAACTGGACATGGCCAGTGTTTTCCTCGCCCTTGTTCCAGATGGACCATCCGGCGGGGTGAATAACAGCGCTCATGCTGGTTTTCTGGAAGGTGACGCGGGCATATTCTCTCCAGGGTCGACCGAGGTAGTAGGCACCATTGGCGACGTTGTTACCGGCGGCGGCAGCGATGTTGCAGTTGTTGAAGACGTAGTTGGACATGTTGGAGTCGGAGTCACGACCGTTGGCTGTTGCTTGTTAGTAAAGACGCTCGTCAATTGGGGCCTGGAGTGGATTTACCGGTGATGTAGCCAACAGACGCAGAGACAACGCGGAGGTCGGTCTTCTCGAACCAGACAGAAGCGCGCTGGCCAAAGATGAAGTCGGTAGCACCGGCGATCATGCACTTGGAGTACAGCTGGTATCCCTCGTTGGCGAGAAGGGTGTCTTGGAATCCGGTAAGGGCAACACCGCTGCAGAATAATTAGCTGTACTCCCCAGCGCCTGTCTTGAACAACTTACTAGTAACCGCTGTCGGCGTAGGCACTTAGAGCGACAGCCTGGCTACCCTTTCCATAAGTGTTGGCAACGTTGACGTTGTAAAGCTTAAAGTTGGCAGCCTTGACACGAAGCGTGGCACTTCCATCGTTGTTGAGACCATCAGCCTGGCTCTTTCGCTCAGTGATAGTGACTTTGTTGCCAGCGTAGCCGCTCGTATCGGTGGTGTATCCATACATAGTCAGCTGGGCCTTGCGAGCAGGAACAAGGACCTGCTCGTTGTAGGTGCCTTGGTCGATGAAGATACATTGAGTTCCGGTCGCAGTGGTGGAAAGAGAGTTGACGGCAGACTGGATGGTACCGAATTGGCTGCCCTTCTTAACGGTGATACATCCGGCGGGCGCAGTTGTTCGACTGGCAGCCAGCGCCGCAGCGACGAAGTTCAAAGTTGCGAGAAGCTTCATGGTGATGTGTATACCAGAGACGATTGAGACAAGCCAATGGTGAGTCCAAAGTGACAATAAGGAGTACCTGCAGTGTAGTACTTATATATCCATCGATCCCCCTGGTGTTTGAACCGCTTCATGTAAATTTATTGCAGCCTTAAACCTTAACTTTACTGTTGTCTGGTTCAAATGATTGGTGGAATTAACCTGATCTCTGAAAATACGAGGTCTTCCAGCAAGGGTCCATGGTCTGTTAGTGTTGAGCTTAGCCTGCTACCCCGGAAGGTAAACCTCCGCTGTTGGTTTCAGCCGTTTCAAGTCATCTGCCGTTTCCACAGAACGAGTAACTCAAATAAGCATAGCAGGCCTATATCGATCGATTTGATGTCAGGTCCAGAACATGCACGCGACGTTCCATTCGATGGATTAATCTTTTCCGTATGCACATCAGTGAATCCGGGGTACACAAGTTTCATGCTCCTCCAAATGCCGTAATTCCTCCACTGTTTCTTACAGGGACGCTGGAAATTAAGGCCAGGTACATTGTCGAAAGTCAAAACTCAGAACTGACCTGCTACTTTGCTGAACGTTAAAGTTACATTTAACAAACTCTGAATCATAAGAAATAGACCGAAGATCTTCATTAGCAACTAAAAGGAAACAAAGGTCACGTCATGTTTGCACAAACCAAGTAGTTGACAGAGAAGTAAATTGACCTCTGGAAACAGAGTCTAGAACGGACTATGGAATACATGCACTAGTCCCCCAAAGTCCCCCCCCAAAACCCCCATCATCCAGAGAATCTCCATCCAGTCGTCGATATTACATACGTGTCTATCGTGAACTATTTTATGCCAAGAGATAACCCGGCGAAAGCACCCATAAAACATAAGATCATGAAATGATAATAGTGTTAAACCTCCACGGCCCAGAACAGACAGCCCACTAAGAAAGTAAGAAGAGAAAGTCGCGGGTAGCCCCAAGAGCAACGGAGTGGTAATAGAAGGTCGAAGCGAAAAGTGCGCGTGCGCTAGTAGCTAGACACAGTGCATTTCTGTGGACTTGTTAGTGGGAGACTTAAGAGTTGAGATTGGGGGTGTACTAACAGAGCAGAGCGAAGGCACCGATGGCAAGGAGAGCCAGGACGGGGCGGACACGCTCACCACCAGAGACAATGACAACCTCATCGTCAGAGGGCTTGCCGTGCTTGCAGACAGTGGGCTCGGCGTAAGGGTGAGAGTCGAAGGGGTTGTAGCCGAGGCAGACGGTGTAAGCCTCCTTGCAAGTCTCAACGATAGCACCGGAAGCGTCGCAGCAGGCCTTGTAGACAGTGGTGCAAGAAACAGCGCACTCCTCATCGCCCTTGTTGTTGCCCTTGGAGTCACCACCAGTCTTGGAGTAGTCACCACCAGTGGTCTTGGAGTAGTCATCACCCTTGTTGTTGTTGCCCTTGGAGTCAGATCCGTAGTTGTCTCCGTGCTTGCAGACAGTGGGCTTGACGTAGGGGGTAACATCGAAGGGGTTGTAACCAAGGCAGACAGTGTACTCGGACTTGCAGGTCTCGATGTCGTGGCCGTCAATGGAGCAGCACTCGTCGTAGACAGTGGTGCACTGAACACAGCACTCCTCCTCAGAGCCAGACTTGGAGTTGTCCTTGGAGTAAGAGTCGCCACCGTTGTTCTTGGAGTAGTCACCCTTGTTGTGACCCTTGGAGTCGGAACCGTAGTTGTCACCGTGCTTGCAGACAGTAGGCTTGACGTAGGGGGTGACATCGAAGGGGCTGTAGCCGAGGCAGACAGTGTACTCCTTCTTGCAGATCTCGACATCAGCACCGGGGACAGAGCAGCATTCATCGTAGACAGTGGTGCACTCGACGCAGCACTCCTCCTCAGAACCGTGCTTGGAGTAGTCACCCTTGTTGTGACCCTTGGAGTCGGAACCGTAGTTGTCACCGTGCTTGCAGACAGTAGGCTTGACGTAGGGGGTAACATCGAAGGGGCTGTAGCCGAGGCAGACAGTGTACTCCTCCTTGCAGATGGTGATGTCGGCACCGGGGACAGCGCAGCATTCATCGTAGACGGTGGTGCACTCAACGCAGCACTCCTCCTCAGAACCGTGCTTGGAGTAGTCACCCTCGTTGTGGTAGTCGCCCTTGTTGTCACCCTTGGAGTGGTAGCCAGAGCCGCCGGTCTTGCAAACGGTAGGCTTCACGTAGGGGGTGACATCGAAGGGGCTGTAACCAAGGCAGACAGTGTACTCCTCCTTGCAGATAGCGATATCAGCACCAGGGACAGCGCAGCACTCATCGTAGACAGTTGTGCACTGGTAGCAGCACTCCTCGTCGGTGTACTTGACCTCCTTCTCGCTGTAGCTGTCGTACTTGGAGTTGTAGTAGTCCTCGCCGTGCTTGCTCTCGTACTCCTTGTAGTAGGACTCCTCGTGCTTGCAGACAGAAGGCTCAACCCAAGGGTGGACATCGAAGGGGTTGTATCCGAGGCAGACAGTGTACTTCTCCTTGCAGACGGCGATATCGGCACCAGGGTAAGAGCAGCACTCATCGTAGATGGTGGTGCACTCAAGGCAGCAGTATTCAGCAGTGTAGTAACCCTCGTGGTAGGAAGAAGAAGAAGAAGAGTAGTGGCCAGTCTCGTAGTAAGAGCTGTACTTCTTGTAGAAGTATTCCTCGTTGTGCTTGTACTCGTAGTCGATGTAGTACTGCTTGTCGTGCTTGCAGGTGGAGGGCTTGGAGTCAAGAGTGTTGTAACCGAGGCAGACAGTGTACTTCTCCTTGCAGA